>CM029561.1:37069080-37178018 GCA_017309665.1 Coelopa frigida | reverse complement strand
TCGTTCACGTAGATTTTACTAATTTGGCTTTTTTGTGTCTCAGGTTTGATTAAGCAGGTCGTGCAACATCACTCCCAGGTCATCTACACACGCGCAACCAAGGGTGATGATTAAATATTTTACCTATTTAGGCATTTGACTACAAATTTGTAAATTGTATAGAATGACTCTGGGTGGAATAAAACAAATCTTTATCTTTTTATAAATAAGGAAATACGTGTTTACATTTAGAATTTTTTAAGGCAGTCCTTAATATAGGATAGTTAGTGCCTTAATTGAGAGATATCCTTAGTAATTCACTTCTAAAATATATAACAACAAGGTGCGATTCTACTTTCTCAATCTATCGATTTTATATGGCCACAAACTCGAGTTAGGACAGATTTGAGTTTTTAGTGGCACAGTCTTTTAGATTTAGATACGCTAATCTAAATCTATTTGCTATTGATTTTTCCTGTTTGTGTCTTTTTTACACTGCACAAAAGGTAAACAAATAACAGCTAACCCCATTGTTTTTAGCGTTCATTTTTAACTTAAAACTAGTAAAGAAGCGTTTACTTCGGCCTGGCCGAAGTTTATATACCCTACACCCTGCATGGTGGGCGTGTCATGTCTTGAGAAATCATAGTTGATCGTTCAAAAGATATTCCATATTGAACTTTTGCTATATATGGGAGGTGGGCGTGTCCGATGGGCGGTCTGTTCCATTTTTTTCATGTAAGCTTGTATCGGTGATACATGATAACACAACAAATTTCATCCCGATATATACCACAGGTCACCAGATATGCCATATAAACCTATTGCTTTATATGGGAGGTGGGCGTGTCCGTTGAACGAAGTTGAAGTTGATTTTTTATGCCGCCCATCATCTCGGCACGCTGAAATAATGAAGGATTACACAAGGATATAACGTAAAAATATATGTCGGCCGGACTCTACTTACCAGTTGGAGTCTACTCTGATGGGACTTCTTCAACAGCCCCTCCCTCTCGATGAACTTGATGTCCGTGGTGAACGGGGTGAGGGGCATGACGTGGTTGGAGGAGACTCCCCCAACGGCGACCAGCTGACGGCGTAGCTCGGCGACTTCCGCCTGTAGCTCGCTGGTGATGCTGGAGCTAGCGGCGCCAACAAGTCGGAGGAGTACTTCGTCGCCACCTCGAGTAGGCGGCGCAGCTGGGCGACTTCCGTCTCCGCGACACGCTCGGTGGAGTACCTCCCACTGCCGGTGCAGCAGCCGGCGCAACTGTACCGCTTCCGCGCGGAACTGCTCGCACTTCCGGCAGTTGTTTTGTTGTTGTTCTTCCTGTTGTTGTTGTTGGTCCATTATCCTTTTATTTAATTATTTATGTGTTTGTTATTAAAAAAATAATAAATAAATAAACAAATATAAATAATATTTGATATTATATTATATAATAGTTGATATTTTTACTTATTAATTTGACTGATTATAAAAATCACAAATTTTTTTGAAAAATATTTAAATTTTAAATCGCGTCTAATCAGAATTCGCAAGATAGGGTCGGTCACCGTTTCGCCATTTCCGCCATTTGCAGGGATGCTACACAAAATCGGGGACCCCCAATTTCCGCGAAAATTTTGTTTGCAAAATATAACAAAAACTTTATCAGAATGGAGCTGGAAAATTTGACGAAAGGAGACTGGAAGTTTCCAGTCAATATGGCCGGCTTTTGACGAACGTACTGGAATTGAACGAAACAAAAGCGCTACCAAATTACCCATAGCTAGTCCTACTATGGTTTGTGTGTCCGCTAATGCACCCGGCGTACTGTATTGCAAGAAGTTCTATTTTACCGTACTATACTATTTTACCGTACGGTACCAAAGAAGCAACACTAACAAGTAGAGAAATATTGATAACGAGAGAGGACACCACTTGTGTTGCTGTCATGTGATAGGGCAGAAAGTTTTTCGTTCGTAGTCACCTGTCACAGAAAATAATCTGAAATTTTGTGAGTTTTTCACCATTTCAATATCAATTTCTTTCATTTAACCTGCGCAGAAAGTGAGATACAACTAACATTTTCCAATTGTTATTATAGGTTTTCAACGAAAAACCTAAAGCGATGGCCGCCCTACGAACAGTTGTTTCCAAAACATTTGGCTGGCTCTTCTTGATCGTCGCCACCATCCTTATCTTGTACCATGTCCTTACGGGCAAGGGCGAGCGTGTGAGTGTTGGATGGTTCCTGGCCACAACATCGCCCTACATGTGGGCTTGTTTGGGCATCGGCCTTGCCGTGTCGCTGTCCGTCGTGGGAGCAGCCTTGGGCATCCATACCACAGGCACCAGCATCGTCGGAGGCGGTGTCAAAGCCCCACGCATCAAGACCAAGAACTTGATTTCGGTTATCTTCTGCGAAGCTGTTGCCATCTACGGTCTGATCACAGCGATCGTTTTGTCCGGTCTGCTTGAGTCCTTCCAGATGGAAGTAGCCCTGAACAGCACAACTGTAATGAACAACAACTGGACCGCTGGCTACGTAATGTTCGGAGCTGGCTTGGCTGTCGGCCTGGTCAATCTATTCTGCGGTATTGCTGTCGGTGTTGTGGGATCTGGAGCTGCTCTGGCCGATGCCGCTAACTCGGCACTGTTCGTGAAGATTTTGATTGTCGAAATTTTCGGCTCAGCCATCGGTCTGTTCGGTTTGATTGTTGGTATCTACATGACCTCCAAAGTGAAGATGGGTGACAAGGAGTAATCGAGGTAGTTGGAAGTTGAGAACTCGAAGTAAGCATAAGTGTGAAGACAAGTAGACCCAAATGCAAAATTATTATTTTCCAATTAACTATACAATTAAACGTTTTTTTTTCGAATTGATTACTTTTCGTCACGAGATGATGACATGTGGGGAAATTATTAAAACAAAAAATACAGTTCAGTGAAAGATCCCCAACGAATCCACTAATTGAAAGAAATCTGTAATCGATTGCTTTTGCTTTATTTCGACCTCGTATTATTTTTCTTTTACCCTTTTTGCTTTATTTTTAACAATGATATATCGGTTCTTTGAATGTCATTTCTTATTGAAGTTATGTATATAAATATAGTTAATCGTTACCTACAAAAAAATCTTCAAAAACTGTTGGAAATTCACAAAAGCCCTACGTTCATTCCATTCCATTATTTCTTTTTCATAATTTTCTGTTTGTTGAACTGGCTGCTTGTGTGAATTGGAATGTTTGGATCATTTATCAACAGAAAAAATGAGTTTGGCTTCGGTCATTCCGCAAGAACATTCAATTTGCCAATAATTTCAAAAAGCGTTTCAAACATAATACTTAATCGTATAATATGCTCGTAAGATTAATTTTCATGTTGAATGTTGTTCATAAACCAATTGACATAATGTAATGTTTTCTTTGTTTTAAGAAAATTAATACACAATTAGTTAACTCCTCTCTCTACAAACTTGCTTTCGAAAGCATCAAATATCAGCATCAAATAACATCTTTATAATGAATTGCTCTCATCGGAATTATTAAGTTTGTAACGAAAGGATTGTTGCTTCTGATATAAACAAGACCATCTGCTAGAAAACTCTTCTTTTCTACACCACAAAACCTATAAATATGTATGTATATGTAATATTATAAACGAAACCATTTAAAATATTTAATTAATTATGTATAATGTATTGTAAAATATATAAGATTGAACATTATGAAAGTATTCCAAATAAAGTATGTTGTTCGTTCTCTATCAGGGAAAAGATGCGTTTCTTTTATTTACAAAAATGATTTCAGATTAATTACTTTCCTGATTAAATTACCAATGTCTTAACAATTAAAAAAATCATAATTCCCGTGTATTCATTGGAAGTAGAAAAATACCCACAAGTATTCCATCATTGATGTGGCAACATTTTCACGGCAGTTTTCTCTTTCACTCCAATGGAGCAATTGTCTCGTAAGTACGAGTACTTACACAAGTTAGCCGAGAGAAATTCCCCACTCATACAGCGCCATGTACTTGTGTTCGTGCACAATATTTTTGGGCGCGCAATTCACAATCCATTCATTCAATCGAAGAATCGCAACCAACGACTAAAATGGAAAGAGAAGTATTTCAAGCATTTGCGGCGACACCAATGATTTCCGCTGATCGCCTGGTGCTTCAGCGGACTTGAAGTTCCAATAATTCCGGTAAAAATCCTTTTAAGTTGCGTCTGCTGCTATTTTGCGGCGAGGTGTCGTCGTCGTTGCATTGTGAACGACGTGCTCTTTGCGTAGCCACGACGACGACGATGACGACCGACGCCGCTCTCTGCCCCGGCTTGGAGACGACGGCGCTATTACAAATTCAATTCCATTTCAATGCTGAGTCGAGCGACCGCTTGCAATCGGCGGATGGGTGGGTTGGACCGTCGTCGCCGGCTCATGCGGCGGCCAAGAGGAAATCTGCTCCAATAATCTGAGGCACGGACCGCCGCCGTCGTCGCCGGTGGTGGAATCCGGTCCGTTGCGACGAAGACAACGACGTCGTCGTCGTAGTAAATCTTCTTTTACTGTCACATTTTCTGTCGCACAACTGACACCATATCAGGCGCACAGAAATTGCAGGCACCAACGACGTTGGTTTCAAATTAGTTGAACGACTAGAGATTTGTTTTTTTGATTTAGTTGGGAATGAACATAGGACGTGAGAGAGTGTGCGTGTTTCATTCGGCATACGAAGTGGGAGGAGCTTAAAAACAATTACAACAATGAATTAACAATGCACAATGTTGCCACATGGGGGGAAATATAAAAGTTGGGATTTTTGACCAATTATATTAAAATATTATGAAGGTTGTTATATTTATTTATTTATATTTTATGTTCCATTTTTTTGTAAATAAAATAAATGTTCGAAGGGGTGCTAAGATAACTTCATGACTTCAACATAAAAATAACAATTACAATTAATTTCCAGTTCAGTGCAGTTCAAACAGCAATTGCATTAGCAATTAATTAAACACATTTTTTTATATTTAGTTTTATGACCATTCTGCACTGATATCGCAATCACAAGTTTACCAAGAAATAGATAAGGATGTGACTTATATCTATTTTGAAAAATGTCTGCGCAAATAAATGCACAATTGAACACAAAATAAACTATTAGTTATTTGATTTACAAGACGCAAAACAGTCTCAAAAATGACCAACGTATTTTTTGTGGTGCAAATAATTGCATTCTTCCTAGCGATATTCGATCGTTTTCATATCGGTGACACCCATGGTATGCTTTTAGAACCTGTGGCCAGAGGATCTCGCTGGCGTTTCAATCACACGGCGCTGACTGATTATGACGATAATCAAGGATTTTGTGGTGGATTCTACGTAAGTAAGAGAATCTAGCTAAAAGCTCAGAGTTATCATTTGTAATTGAAGGTTCAATGGCAACAGTATAATGGCAAATGCGGTTTATGTGGCGATAGTTTCGCGGAAGAGACACCACGTCCTCATGAGTTTGGTGGACTATATGGCGATGGAATAATTGTGAGAAATTATTCGGCTGGTAGCTTCATTCCTCTCGGAGTACGAATAACAGCCAATCACTACGGATACTTCCTGTTCCATATTTGCAACTTAGACGAACAAGTAGAATCGGAGGAATGTTTCGATGAGAATCCTTTGGAATTGCTAGGAGGCGCTTATAGATTTGAAGTGGAAAGTTCCGCGGTGGGTTGGTACAACACATCCGGCTTCTTGCCGGAAACACTTAATTGCGAACATTGTGTTCTTCGTTGGACTTATGTAACAGGTAATGTTATAGGTAAACTACACAAAACTACATTACAAAACTTCCTTCGAAAGGCAATTCATGGGGAGAATGTGACGAGAAATCTGGCGCTATCGGCTGTGGAGCTCAGGAGCAGTTCAAGGGCTGTGCAGACATAACGATAAGGTCTAATGAGGAAACTGATTATGAGAGTATTTTTCCAGAGATTGAAAACTACTATTGACTACTACTTTAATTAAATGTATTATTAATACATATACATATAAATGTATTAAATACATATACTTAAGTCTAGATATGATAATTGTCAAAATTGTTTTCATCATATTAATTTTTAATATTAAAATTTAATATTTATTAATATTTGGAAAAATAAACGACACATTTTTACTATGATACGATATTTTTACTTGTATTTCCATAAAATAAAAAATTAGTGTACACTTTATTTTTCATTATTCGCTCTCCTCAATCATTTTTATAACAGCCATAAGTTGTTTTGTCAAAAGTCCACATAAAGTACATAAATTATGGAACTGATTAAAATAGTCAAGGTGGCATCGCTGGCCTCGAACAGAGTTCAAAACAAAGATGACAGCTTCTTAAGGTTATGTTTCTTTTATGTTTACATCCAGTCTGAAATAGTCCAGGAGTCTTTTTCGAGTACGTCTAGGATATGGCAGTCAAAATAGAACCAACGACCAAAGATTGTTTACCCTGTCGTTTGGTAACGGGTTTCGGAATCGTAGGAATTGGTGCCTATATATTTTCGAAATCGAAAAACCGAGGCAAATTGGAAATGGGTACCATGCGACTTTTAGCGGCAGGTAAAATGACAACAAGTTGTACATGTGAATGTTATCCAAAACTATAAGTGATTTATTTTCGTTCCAGGCACCGTGGGTTTAGGTATAGCACGATTAATGAACTTGGATTTTCTTAAAGCAAAAAAAGAGCATTGACTTTGTTAACTTGTATACCTATATTTAATTAATTAAAAAAGTAATGATCACAAAAACAATTCTATTCATCTTCTCCGTCGGAATCTTCGTCTGAACCATCGTCTTGTGCATTCTCGTCGCTATCTTCTTCGTCCCAATGTTTGATTTTCTTATTTGTCATGAAGTCCTCCCTGAGCACGTTCCACTCCGATTTCTTTTTATCTTTAGACGCATTAGTTTCATCATCATCATCGCTGCTGTCGTCTTCTTCTTTGAGTTCATCCTTAACAGGATTATCAATAGCTTCGGACTTGGAGCGATTTCCACTCATTAGCACATCCAAGAACTTGCGTTTGTTGATATTATTCAACACAGCCTCCTTACGACTGTCCAAGGGACCGGCTTCGTCCAATTGTTGTTGCAAGTCCTTCTGTTGGATGCGAACGGCGTTGAATAATTGCACCACACCCTTGGTTGCTGTCTTCCTCAAAGCCCTCTCGCGTTCAATGTCTTTCCAGGAAGGTTTCACACGTAGTTCCAAGGGTACGTTTTTTCGCTGCTTGACTTTTTCATCCCATTCCTCCTTAATGGGTTTCTCCTCTTTGATTTCACCATCAACTTCGAAACCATAATCTGCTTCTTCAGCCTTGGCTTTGTCGCCAACTTTTATTTTCTTGGCACGCGAGAGCACAAGTGTTTTTTTCGTCTTTGGCTTTGTGGTATTCAGGACCTTGGCAATTGAGTCGGCCCATCCGGCATTTCCCTCGGCATGTTCGCTGTCGGAGCCCTCCTCGCTGGCGCTGTCCTCGGAGTCTTCTGGTTCTGGCGATTGTGGAAGCGCTTTGTTAATGAATCAAGAATTAATCATACCATTGCAATCAGTAACTACACAGGGAATAAATACCTTTCTCTCGCTTCAGTTTATTCACTTTCGAAAGGGCCATTTTTAATAAAAACTTAATTAATCAACTAAATTCGAAATTCTACTCGTTTTCATATGTTTATGCTTACAAATTTGACGTTAGTTATTCTCACGTGCGACTTGAGAGAGATTGGAGGTGCCACCCTACTTGTATCGCGTGCAAAATACTTGAAGTTTATCGTAAAGTGTGGCCAGTCTATCAAATTTAGTTTTGTTTAGAGAATTTTTTGACAGTTCCTTAGAAATACACATACAAACATATATAAGTAATATTTTCTGCCGGTTGAACAAGCAGCTTTTTGCAATTTTTAGCAAATAGTATTATTTTTATTAATAATAACTATCACGAACAAAATGTTGAGAATCAAATTAGAAGCCTTGGAACATCCAACGCCAGATAATTTGGATTACAATGGTATCATATTGAATTTTCAATTAGATGAATGAAATTAAATTGAACGCCCACTCACCACCCACAGATCGGAAGGTATTTGCAAGCACAATACTCTGGCTGGAGGATCAAAAAATTCGCCAATATACAATTGAAGATCGTGAGAATCTACGCAAAGTCGACGATCTCGCGGTGTGGGAAGCGGCGTATGCCAAATATAAAACTGATATCGGAGTTCCACAGCTTCGTACGCCCCTGGAGGAGCTCTCGTGGTTGCTGAGCTTTGCTGTACGTTTGGAATTCTTGGACGGACCTGAAAACTACTACGATATTAATTCACATGAAATAGGCAAGCAGCAGAGCACATCTATTGCTCCTAGTATAAAGGCAAATAATCTATTTGATAACATGGATTGTAAGGATAATTTAGTAATTGACAAAGGGTAGTTATCAACTTAAATGTTTGTCAATTTTCAGTTAATCATAAGGATTTCGTTGGTGGTGTGCGAGCATTGGCAAATAAGTTGAAAGTTCCACACCATCCCAATCACTTGATCCAATTGGAGGCCATCGCAAAGATTGTGCACGAACGCATGTCGCCAGCTGCGCAAAAAAGTAGAGAACCCATTGTAGGCACCCCGTTCCCCTTCGAAAAGGGCAACGATATTGTTTCTCCCGATGATCCGGCTCTAGATTATCCCGTGCGAATTCTTCGCTTACTACAAATACAGAGTCTTCGAGAATTGCAAACGCGAATAAATGAAACAATTGTTGCTGTCCAAGACGTGACAGCGAATCCCAAGACTGATACAAAATTAGGAAAGGTTGGCTTCTAATTCAGAACAAAAAAAAAAAAAAAACAACTAGAAGATGTAATCTATTAAATTGTCAATATATTTGGAACCTTTTTGAGAGGTTATATGCACAAATAAACTGTGAATAATCAATAATGCAATTTATATATTTAATGTAATTCGTAAACATTCGTTATTAAAAATATTTTAACAATTTGTTCTATCGTTACTTGATTAACATACTATGCGATTGGCTTGGTGAATAAATCTGCAAAGGATTTGCCGAATAAATCATGACCGGTAAGTTCCAAATCATTGTCTCGACAGGGATTTCTGGTGGAGCTCTGAGTTCACCATGTTCCGGATTTTCTATACCAAAGTCCATCATAGTGCTGGTAACGAATTCGAAATGAAGTCGCCACCTTACATCAACCAAATCGGTACGGAATGTCGGTGTCACATGTAAGGGTATTGGAATCACGATTTGAGTCTGTAACATCGCATAGCACACTTGATGGCTGGTAGCATACGTTGTGACTTTTCCCGTAGGCTCTTCGGCAGAGGTATTATCTCGAGCACTACCGGAAGTGGAAGACTTATGAAGGTTATCGGCAGCAGTGCCGCTTGCTACACTTGCCAAGTCGAGTGAATGAACAGAAGACGAGTCGTTGAAATCACCACTTTGATTTGGTGTCGTATTATGCAACGATATCTCCTGTGATTGTAATTTCACCGAAAATTGCACGCACCTAACTTCGCAATTGGAGAAATCTACACTCCCTACGATATCCTCTCCTAATTTGTATGAGGGTTTAAAAAGACAAAAGCGGCCAACAAATCCACGTTTATTAGATATCCGATAAAACTTTGGAGCACGACGGGCCGTGACATTCTAAAACCATATGTTAATAGAAATTAATAGGAATTTGTAAAGAACTTTCACGGTATTTATACCTTTAAATGATGCCACGATATTTCCAGTTCGGACAATTCGCGTTTCTCCAGAAAGGGATTGGTCGGTGTCAGTTCGTCGTTGGTTTCTTCGGTGCCCGGCAACTCGTCGGGGCGAGCAATAATTGGAATCGGCAGCACACGAATGGGAACGGTCAGCGTTTGCACCTTCGATTTAACACGTTGCATAGCAATAGTAATTTTATAGAAATACTTGATGTCATGTCCACGATATGTTGGAGGGCCATCGCGAGGTACAAATTCGCTAAAGAAATCTAGAAATGACACAGAACATTATTGTGTCCTCAAATTTTCATCTTCTTTCCGAATTCCTTACAGGTCTTCGTTTCTCCCGGCTTCAGTTTTAAGTCGCAGAAGAGAATTTTCGGCTTGGTTGCTACGATAATTTCACCGGGAGCTTGGGTGACAGCATCCAATGCTGTTCGCCCAATTAAATCGCCCAGTTCGGTGACCTTGTCCTGATGTATGCTGTAGCTGGTTTTGCGATAACAATGGAGCTGAACAGACGCCCATGCCAAGTTCTCGAGAACATCGCTACAAATGATAAGCCATTTAGATGATGGACTATTTAAACGTAATCATTACAATACTTTGATTCGCTGGTTCTTCTTTCGTTTCCTCCGGACATTCTGTGAGTGAATTCCAGAAAACATTCAACCTTTTCGCCTGTGGCATAAATGGCTGAATCCGCTCGCACCAATTTGGCCTTAACTTCTATCATATTTAAATTATGTTACGAGAAATTGAACATATTAAAAAAATATACTTTTGAAAGTAAATAAAGTTTACGACTTCAGTATCAGGGTTGTCGAAGTCACTATCACTCTACTTTTCAGAAAACACTCCACCACCAGGGTGATGCGAAATGTATATTCGAAATTTTGATCCTTTTTATGAAATTAGGCTGTCAACATTTTTTTTATTTGCGCACCAAAAATTCAATTTTTTTCAATTCATCAAAAGTAGTTGGGTTTATCAAGTTTTATCAGTTCACAACACTTACTTCACTTTCACACTTTTACACTTCGCACAAAAATTTCGACGCGACATCCCTGTTCAGTATTGAAACATAAATTTCAACATTTTCTATTGCCAGAAATATCGAATATCGCCTTGTTAACGTTTTTCACTTCACTTTTGTATAACTTGATCACTACAGATATCCCGAAAACTTGAATCTTCTCCTGGGCGGCATCCCTGAGTGTTGGTTTATGTATAGGACTAAAATTATGTAGAACCGCATAGAACATCTTAATTTCGCGAAAATTAATAATTTAAAGAAAATAATACTAAAAATAAGTACGTCTTTACGAGAAGTTTCACTACGAAAGATAGATGTTTTTTTATCTTTTTAGTTAATAAACTGATATTAAACACTCTTCATACGTTTTTCCGTATAGAAACCCATTTATTCCACTGAACAATAACTGAGGCTCACACACTAAACCACTGTCGGCGAATTGCTTTGGGTGTGTGTGTAAATACTTTGTGTACGCACAGGGATCGGCGCAGGGATTTTTGCACAGAATGTGAATATGTGTGAGTTTGTCGTCGTGTCGGTTCAGCTCGCCAATAAGATTACAGGGTTGCAACGCCTACTTTCGATAAATATATTTCATTCAAAATAAAAGGGTACGAGATAACAATATTTTAAGTTATGATATAAAATATTAATATGATGATAAATTTCGCATATAAATATATAGTTATGAGTATCAAAATTATAAATTAGTTTGGATATAATAACTCTTAAACTATATTTAATGGTGCATCATATACTCATATGTAATAATCCACAATGAAGCTACTACTTTTTACAATAGCGTTGGTAGGTGTGTCAACCCTGCCACTTCATCACTTCGTTCTCTAACGTCTAGTTGGGTGAAATTTTCGGTTGAAGTTGGACGGAGGAAGATTTTCTCGTCGATTCTTTGTCAGAAATTTTGTATTAAAATTTTGAATGCAGATACAGTTTATAATACGGATATTTTGAAAGTGAGGAATAAAGTGTAAGTTAAAAATTCCATCTATTTTCACAGATCTTAAAAGAAAATCTCCAGTAAAATAAGGGGATAAACTCATTTCAATTGGAAGCAATAATTGAGATTTTTTTCCTGACAGCACCAGAAGCGACACCGCAGTCGCCTCTGCCGCTGTCGTCGGTGGCAGAGGCTGCGACGGCCGCTGTCGACGTATGCTCGTTCGTTGCAGCAGCAATGGCGTTTGCCGTCGTCGTCTCTCTCATTGTTAGTTAGTAGTTTGATTTGTTCTCTGTCTGCATTGAAGAAAGAATTGTTGCAGTGGTGCCAGCGTTGCAGGTTTCTCTTTCTCTGGTCTGTTGTGTCGTCTTTTTTGTTAATTGCGCTGACTCAAATTTGTACATAAATTTTTAAGAAATGTTTCATTTCAATATTTTACATATTT
The DNA here is from genome assembly GCA_017309665.1 of Coelopa frigida. NCBI lineage: Eukaryota > Metazoa > Arthropoda > Insecta > Diptera > Coelopidae > Coelopa > Coelopa frigida. The sequence continues at coordinate 37,165,819 of CM029561.1, read as the reverse complement.
ATGCGCCCTGCGTGTATACTGACCGAGTGCATGCGGTGTCCTTGTCTGCCTGTGTCTAACGGCAGTCGCACTCGTACGTCTGTCTGGTCGGTCGCTTGGGCGTTGGGATGATGGGCTGGGCGGCTGGTTGGTCGGCACTTGTCCCATTTTGTCCGATTTTTTTCTTTTTCCACCACCGCCTGTCCGAGCTCTGTCTGTCTGTTGTGCAAACTGTCAAAATTGTTGCAACATTTATTGTGTTTTTTCTTGAAATTCGGTGTTGTCGTCGTTAATTCTCGACTCGGGACTCCGAGACTCTTCTGTGTGTCTATAATAAATTTATAAAAAAAGACATTGATTTGTACGTAGATGTATATCTGCAGTTGTCTCGGCGTCAATATACACTGCGTCGCCAATTAAGCACTTAATTAGCGTAATAAAGTCGTTTTCAAAGTGTTCTTTTTCATCTGATTTGATCTTATTTATTTTTCTTCTTGTCGTTTACTTTTCTTCTCTTCATCAGAGTCTTGTTTATCATTGATCAAATATTCATCAAAAGCCCAAAGTAAAATCATAACCATATTATTCTCTTCCCCTCACCCCCTATCATTCATTAATAGTTTATATGAATAATCGATGTGAGCTCTATATTGGATCTAATGCATATTTTGGCTAGAAAATGCCTAATTAACATATCTTTATATTCAGTGTTTACTATACTTTTCCTCTGGAGATTATGAGATTTTTGTTTTTAACAAACAAACCTGTAAACAAATTATTTACCCAGGATTTCTTCGAGTGTCATTTGATTACGTTTATTTTTATATTTTTTATCAATTTTGTACGAGACATGATTGATCAGTACGTGACGTCAGCAATAAATATACCATTGTGTTCGATTGGAGATTTTTCACAACTTGTCTTCATTCGTGGCATGAATCATAGTATATGATTTGGATAGTTCAGTTTTTATATGGTTGAATATATAGAAATTAATTAACTCAAGACTTTTGTTGATTTCAATATAATTTTCCGTTATCAATACTTTTCTCATGTAGTTCCTAGATGTTGACTCAATATTTGCTGACAGAGCATTTAAAATATTGCCATTCAAATTAAAATCGTTGCCATAAATTTTACATTTCTAAGAAATTTGTCGCATTTCATTATCAGCAGCAGCAGGAACTTGTTGTTTCATTGCTCATTCAACAGCGACGACAGCTTCTTCGCTAAGAAACCTCTCTCATTAGAAACGACGAGCTCTCAGTCCCGATAATGATAATTGAGTTTTATTTTTGTACTAATAAAATTCAATTTCCAAATGAAACAAAACTGGAGATAAAACTAAATTGCAAATGAAACTAATGGTAAAGCCTCCTATAAGGAGAAGGTCTACAATTGCAGTGCAGCAGCTGGTTTGTCATATTGAAAAATAGGCCAAATTTGCAGTTGTTGTCGGCCGTTTCACTTTTATTTGCTCTGCGTGCATGAGTTATTCCACTCCTCGACAATGCAGTCGAATACATATCGTACCATTTAAACAGAGAAATGTGCCATTAAAGTTTTAAACATACGTATGCGCCTAGTTCGCCCTTATTACTTGGTGAACTGTACTATTTTTGTGTAAAACAAAAATATACTCAAGCATTTTACTCATCAAAATATGACACAATTTTCGTAGTTGTCGGCATGTTCAATAAATTCTTCTTTTGTTTTCCTTCTTACATATTCTTCTTGTTTTCCCCCCTCAACATTTCTCTATGGCATTTTCTTGACGCCGATGATGTAGCAGACAGAGCATAGAGTTTTTAATTTTTCCGCTATGTTAAGCTATGCTTTCACATCCGCCTCTTCGTCAGTCGTTCCGTCAGTCCGTCTATCTTTTCCTCCACCCATCCATCCATTCATCCGTTCAACTGTTCAGCGGTCGATCTGATGCTATTGAATAGAATTCCACATTTTTCACACATTACTCTCCTTCTCCATCAGTTGCACATTCATTCATCATATTTTACAATATTATCTGTCGGTGTATGTACGAGTAGCTGCATGCCGGTTGTCGATTGTCTGGTCGGTCGGTCGGTTTGTCAGCACTATTCCTAGAGTTTCATATCGTTTTGGCTTTCTTTTCATCTCTTCCGGTTGATGACCTTTACCGACATTTTTTCTTTTATAAATGGTACTATGTGGAACATTTCATTCTCATTCCTATCTTTTCATTAACGTCTGCCTTTCTACAAGATCATTTTTTTTTTCATATACATGTCTTTGTACATAAATTGTCTATTAGAAATATTAATCATGAATGAAATGCGGGATTTGCATTTGGTAAATACATATATATATAAAATCAATGATAAAAAGTAAAAGTATTTTTATTTAAATTACTTTGTCATTATAATTTATAAATGAACATCCTCGAACTCGTGGCAAGTTTTCTCGAAATCACCTGCTGACTAATAAGACAATCATCGACGTTCGCCAATTTATTGGAAATGTACGCTAAAATATTGAGAAATGTGACAACAGACAAACGGATGAGACTCAGACAAGACAACAACTTTGGCTGAAATGCGAAAAAGAAATACATAGAAGGAGCAAGCATTATAACAAACAGAAATGAACAAAACACGAAGAAGACGTTGATGACGACACTAATCATGGGTTGAGTTGGAATGTTACTTGAGTTGGTTTTAAGTCGAAAGTAAAATCAAGAGAGAGAAAAGAGCAACAACCTTGTTCTACAAATTTGCAGGTCGGTGGCGTCGTCTTATGTATTGTGTTTCAGTGTGTAGCAAGCATATTTTTTTATGAACAAGTTTGTATTAAATTTTTCTGTTAAAAGAGTACAACTTTCATAAGATGAATTTTTCCATTCTGTACCTTTTTTGAGAAAAGATCCGACCACCTTTGCCAATAAATTACGTTGGTGGTGAATTTGTAAAGAAGATGGACGTTGCTATGCCTTCATCTTCGTTTCTCTTTTGAGCAATGTTTCTTTCGTCTTGTAATGGCATTTATTGCAAAAGTACAAGTTAACAAAATTATATGGCCGAAGAGGAATAGAAGAGAAGCTTACTAACTATATACTTTGGATTCGTATGCTGTTGCAGAAAACGAGTTTTCTCGATGTAGAAAGAAATTTCGCTTTGCTTCTCAAAGTAGGGTAACTTCTGGGCTCGGTGGGATGATGACACCAGTTGGTACCGGTTTAAGATACTAAAAATAGGTACACGCTAATTGCACACAACCAATGGATTCCAATCATAATATACTTTGAGCTTTTCAATATGCAATATGATAACTAATGGTTAAATGAGGTGGTGCATTTGTTTATTTAATTGATTCTGAAGTTTTAAATTTCACATTCGCTTTGCAGAGGCACTGATTGATTTATACAAAAACAATAAACGCTATATACTACAGTTGATGTCTCATCAGCTTGTTTGTGTGTAGAGTATACATGTATACAAGTTCGCAATGTATTTTAACTGTTGGCGAGTAACCGGTCGCCGGCCGGCAAAACGAAAACTGATATCTCCAAATGCGGAGTCGATGATCTGACCTGCGTTGAACAATTTGTGGTGTTGGTTGGTTGAGCTGCGCTCGCGAATTCCAAATGTACACGTCATCTAAAAGCTGATATTTAATTTACTTATATATTCAATGATTTTGTATTTTTATAATGCTGATTTTTTGTTGAATATGTGATAAGAACATTTAGTCTTTGTACATTGTATTAACTACAAAAAATTGTGTGTTTTAAACACATACAAATTCCGAAAAGTCAATTGAATGTTCCCAATATACTATATTCTTACATTCTTGCTTTTCTCGTAATGTTGTTACTGTTATTAAACTGTGTTAAAAGTGTTATTACTTCAATAATAAACCAGTACTAAAGATAAGACGAAGATTAAAAGGGACAAAGCTCTTTGCAAGATATAAACATTCGAGATATCGAATTGTGTTGTTTGTGCATGTAATATATTCTTGAGTTATCATTGAGTTATTCATTGATTGTTTATTTTTTGTTTTTTTCAATTGCAGTTAAATTTTCCACCGTAGTACATCTATACGGACTATGCAATAATGGATTTTCATATATTAATTGTCATCACTTGTGTTTTCCTCGCCTCACTCTTCTCCTTGTTGTTCATCAACAAATTCTTCCGGAGAAAAACATTCGAAGAGATTATTGCCGAAAAGAAAGCAATGACCGATAAAATCTACGCACAAAGCAAGAGTGTCACGAAAAAACCTAAAAAGATCCAACAACTGAAGAAGGAACAGAAACGAGAGAAGAAACAACGTCAACGAGAACAACAGCGCGATAATACCGAGCAGGAAGATTCCGATGCCCAATCCGAACAACCTTAGGTTGAGGACGAGCCACAGGGATTGTCTAAGACGCATGTGGAATTCGAGCCTGATCCAGAGGTTCTGACTTATAACAACAATGAGAACACTCGTCGTTCCAGCATTGCCGAAAAGGAGAATTTAAATGCAAATCAAAAGTCCAAGTCCAAAAAGGATAAGAAGAACACAAAGGGCGGAATATTGACGAATAAAAATGAACCTGTTGCGGTCAAGGAAAATGGTGTAGAAGAACTATTGAATGATTTTGAAACAAAACAACCAAAGGATGTTGTTGAGTTGAAGAAACAAGAGAAGGAGAAGAAGGACGAAAAGTCACAACAGCTGCAGGGCAAAAAAGAGAAGTCCAATAAGAAGGAAAAACAAGGTACCTCTGTTGTTGCGGAGACTCCGGTTGAAATCGTGAACGTGGCTAAAGAAATGAAACAGCTTGATGAGAAATTAACTCGTCAAGGTTCTCCTAAGAATCAAATTCAAAATAATAATAACAACAGCAATAAATTGAAGCAGCAGACAAAGAAACAGAACAAAGAAACAGCTGCCACAAAGGAGCTTGTTGTTGCTTTGGATAAACTCTCAGAAAATGATACGATTGGTGTTTCGCTTCTGATGAATCTTTTCCGCCGCGCCGAACTTAATCGATCGGAAATCCAAATTCTCATTGATTATCTTCTCAACAAACAACAGGATACGCCATCCACACACTCCGAGTGGTCCGACGACATCTGCCAGAAATTGAAACGCCAACTCGAGGAAAAGGAACGCGCTTTGGCCGAGGAGCAGGAGGCTTCAATTGGTATTCAGGCTAAACTGCGTGATTTGCGTACTGAAATCAACACAGAACGAGCTCAGATGAATGCTACTATGAAAGCCTACATGGAGAAAATCCAGTCAAAGGAACAGGAAATTACAGCCCTCAATCAAGAAATGCAATCGCTCAATGACAAAATCGCTGTGGAACGTCAACAATTCCAAGCCAAATTGTTGCGTGAGAAACAAGCTGGCTCCCAAGATTTGCTCACTCAACTGCAAATGATGCAGAATGAATTGTCCCACAAAGACAAATGTATCACCGAGCTCACTTGTATGGTGAATGCTTCTCGTCAAGCTGCTGAGGAGTCTCAACAGAAAACCGACATCATCCAAACCCAAGCCTCAACAGATACGCGCTCTTGAACAACAACGCGACGAATTGGAGCAAATCTCCAATAATCGCGTCTTCGAAATGGAACAGACCAAAACATTGGAAACCGAAAATGCCGAAAGCAAAGTTGAGATCCGCAATTTGCAAAATGCTTTGGAATCCTCAAAGGCTGACATCTTACAGGCTCGTAAAGAGTTAGACGCCGTCAAATCTGAGCTCGCATTAGCACGTAATGTTGAGCTGTCGGAAAAACAAAATGAAATTCAAATGCTACTCGCCAAGAACGCTGAACTAGCCCAACAAATTGCGGGAATGGCTAATAACAAATCACAGGAGCAGTCTGAATTGCAGGTCTCACTGGATGCTTTAAAGGCTCAGGTAGCTGAAAAAGAGCAATTGTTGTCGGAGAACAATCTGAAGAACGCAGAGCTTGTTAAGAAATTAACCGAAGCCCAGCGTCAGCAACAAGAACATGAGCAGAGGGAAAATGAATTAAAGAATAGTTTTGATATTCTTAAGACTGAAATATCTGAGAAGAATAAAAAACTTTCGGAAATTGAAAAATCAACTGAGACATTCAGTGCTAAGGAGAAAGAATTGCTACAACAGTTGCAGGAACAGAAGGAGAAAAATAATGTAGGTTCTCATTTCAATGTTGTTCACTTCAATTTGTATACTAACTATAAAATGTCTTTCGTATGAAGATATTAAGGTCACCATAGTTATACACATGCACTTGTTATTTTGAGTATTATTCACAGAAACAGAATGGAACTTCCAGTTTTTTGTCTCAAGTTCACACTTTATTTAGAATCATTCAATCATTTTTTTTCATTTACTCCTCTATTAATGGTTTACTTTCCTTTATTTTCGACTTTTGGCTTGGTTACTAATCGTCCTTTATTTCGTCGTAGGATTTGCGTACGAAAAACTGGAAGTTGGTTGAAGCTTTGCAAATCGCTGAAACAACAGCTAAACAAAATAAACAGCTTTCTAATGCAAATGCAAGTGTAGTTGTAAGTGCATGTTTTCCTATATTATTTCGTGTATCGTTAAAGTTAACAATCGTATACTAACACAATAAGAAAACCTTTACTGAAAATACATATATTGTTCTTTACAGCAACAACAGCAATTATTAGCTGCTGCTCAAAAATCCATCACCACCGCCACAACAACAACAACAACAGATCCTACAAAGGATCAAAAACAAATACGCGAATTATTCCAGCGCCTATATCCCGACGCAGTGAAATCCTGTGCGGGTTCGGCGCTCTCTGCGTCCTTCGACCAGTGGGTCGAACAAGTTTTAGCTACACACATTAAGCAATCAGTAGGTAAATTAAACTCAACAACCAGTAGTAGTAATAAATCAACGCAATCCAACAATGGTAGCAGTAATCACAATACACACAATAATACAAATAGTGATTCGCCAACTGAAAATAATGTTGGTGGTAGTCCGGGGGAGACTAAGAAAGATATGGAAAATGCATACCTACGAGCAAAAATTGATGAGTTAACAAATCTCGTCACGAAAACTGTGAGTCATTTTTTCCATCAAAGATAAACACAATTTTCTTATGATCTTCTGTTTATCCTTTTAGAGTAATACATTGTTTGATCTTGAGGCTCGTGCACGTGAGCAAGACGAAAACTGGCGTAGTATTGTACGCTCGAAGGACGAGCAAATTTATTCGTTACAACATTCAAATGGAGAACAAGTATGTACTACTCTTATTGGAAATCGGTGAAACATAATAAGCAGTAATTTTGTTTTCTTTCTACAGGACATTTAATGTCGCGCAACAATTTTTCATAAGCATTAAAGTTTTATTAAAGATTATGAGATATGCCTTCCACAATATAAGCAAACAGTTAATCACATGATCGTCGAGACATAAGAACATAATGTAACACAACAAATAATTATTAAATAAATAAAAAACAAACAACAGCAACATTTGTGAATCAACCAGCAGAAGTATAAAAAACAACAAATAAAATATTTTAAAGAAGAATGCGCTGAAACAAACTGTTAATATAAGCATAATTTGTGCAATGGACATTCAATCCGGAAATATAATAGAATGAACTTAAGGGGGAAAAACCTATTTGCATTTATATATAAACAGTGCATAAAGTTTAATTTTGATTAAGTGAAATTGTAAAACGGAAAATAAAGTATCCGTTAGAAAATTATTTAATTAAAAGGAGATTCAGATCAATAAAATTAATACACTATTAATAGCAATGCACTAAAATTTACGAAAACATTTTTAATTGTAATATTTCCTCTTGTATTGTTTTTTTTATTTTAATATTTTTGTTGCATATTATGTTTATATTTATTTATATATTTATGTTAAAATAGTTTTGGAAAATCATGAGATCTAAATATATATAGAAATTCGCGTGGAAAAAAAGATTATAAATTAAAATAAAAATCCTGAACAACAGCAAACGCATTACTTAAAATTAAACATAATAATACATCTATTTTTATATAATATATGAAATATACTTATAGGCTGCATGAGTTGAAAGATTAAACAAATTGTTATACATTTACAACATATTCAAGACAAGAAATTTAAAATAACGCTTTGTAAACAGAAACAAGCGTCGATAATTGGAAATTGGTAAATGGTCAAATAACCGATTGATTGATTGATTGATGGAAAATTGTATAAAGGTGTACGAAGATGCATAGTAGAGAAATAAAATGTGAAATTAAAATAAAACTTAATTGAACAGTTATTTAGATGAAAAACACGCATTGAAAAATGTATGCATTGAAATGTATTTGCCAATAGTAGCATTGAACGATATTTCAGACTAAACGATGAATGAATGATAATATGTATATGAGAAACAAAATATAAACTGATAATTAAAAACCACACTAAAGCTTTCGTTTTCATTTCTGCGTTCTTTATATATAGTCTGTGAAATCCAAATATATGGGAAATTCGAGAATTCATCTCTCTTGGGCATTTATTTTGCTTAATTTCGAATTAACGAATCAAAATAGAAACACTTTCACTTTGTGTATAAATTTTATTTGTAATCTTTGTGCATATATTCGTTGTGCCATAGAAATGCAAATGATAATTGTGAACGTATACTGAGTAAATAACTTAATTGTAGAAAACAAGTACAATAATTATAGAATATTTAAAAGATCTTATGCCATAACTAATAGAGTTCTCTTAATTATTTCGGTGGAACTGTTAAGTTCTGAATAGGAATCACCATGTGGAAAGGGTATTTCAGTAATTCAGCGCAGGAAGGGCGCTGTTTGGGATTGTGCTGCAGGCAATTCTTGGCCATCTAGTAAAACAATTCGGCTCTTTGAGTCTCTTAATATATGTATTTAATTAAATGCTACTTACATGAACCAGCATGGCTGGATAATAAGGTGGTATAGCTGGATATTCAATTGAAGGCGTCGGACTGGATATTGCACTAATTTTGGCATATATATTAAGTATGTGGCTAAATGGGGTCTTTTTGTATAGCAATAAATACAATATGCATCCAAGTGACCAAACATCGGATTTTGTGGAAATCTATAAACAATGTTATTTGACATGATTCAATTTGAATTTGAAAAATTAGGAATAAATACCTTAATTTTGGGTTGGTTTCTCTGCGGACTGCTACCAGTTGATGTGTCTGTGAGAGCCTCTGGACTAATGTAGTTGAAAGTGCCAGCCTGCGAAAACTTTATAATGCTTGTGGAATCAATAGCAATGTTACTTGCAATCCCGAAGTCAATCAGTTTCAGACGACCATTAATCATTAAAAAATTGGCGGGTTTCAGGTCAGAATGGATAACGCCTTAAATAAAATAATGTCTATGTAATAAACGAAAACGGAAATTTATTTGTAAGAGTACCATTTTGATGGATATAATTCACTGCTTGCAGCATTTGATACCAAAAATTCATAAGAACATAGAGAGGCAAATTTGTTGTGTATGTTTGCAATATTTTATGTAAATCCGAATCTCCCTTTTCCATAACCAAGTAGAGTCTCGATTCTTTTTGCAATAGCTGACTAATGAAATTTTATTATTAATATCTATATACAATGGATATTCGGAATATATTTACTATTCGTAGAGTGATACCACACACACATTTCCTTGTAGCTTCGCTAGCAGTTTCGTTTCATTTAAATATCCATCGACGACAGCAGCATCTCCATGTAAATCGACAATCTACAAATCCGAAATTTAAAAAGGATAATTTAAGAATTTTAGTATTTAAACCTTTAACGCGCATTCCTTTCCATTGTCCTTGCGCTGTGCTAAATATACCGAACTGGAGCCACCAGCACCTAATTTTTTGAGAATAGCATAACTGCCATTGTTGATTTGAATGATGGTTTCCTTGTTGTTTGACGTGTTTGAATTATTTGAGTTTTTTGTTGACTCCGAACAGGAATCGGAAGCTTTTCCAGTTGCAGCTGGTTTTTGCGCTTCGCCTTGAGAGCGTTCAAATTCGTTAAAAACACCTTCCAATGATTTTTTTGATTTGGCATTTGCTATGTCTTTTTCTTGATGCAATGGCTGTTTCTCAGCAGTATTCGGAGTACCCATTTGTTCATTGATGGAGTCGCATAGGGATAGTGTAATGCTGTCATTTGGGAGGCATGAAATGGGAGGGCGCGACATGGCCATCGGGGTCTGGAAGAGTACTTTTTGAGAACGAAATTCATTGACTATAGCTGAGCGTGTTTTCTGAGATTGCGTAGAACATAGATCTCGCGGACGTCGTTGCACCGAAAACGATCTTATTTGTGGAGTAACGAACTGAGCTTCGGAGGAATTTGTGTTTGACTTAAAAGGCGTCTCCAGGTCTTTTCGTCCAGCAGGTTGTGTTTGTGGCGGATCGGAGGTGTATCGTTGGACAGGAGCAGACACTTTATTTTCTTCAATGCTGTTCATTGGACAAACTGAGGCGGCAATAGGTTTGCGTTCCAACGCAGATTTTTTCTGTGTGGACAATGAGGATACAGATGATTCCTTTACTTTTGGTGGAGATTGTGAAGGTTCTTTAATGCTATCGTCGTTGTTTAGCACCATTTTATCAAAACGAGAAAGAAAGGATAGATTACTACAAGACACATCATTTTTTGCCTTGGAGTCTTTTAAATTCCGTTGTGAGTTTGTGAGTGATGTCGTTGAAGAGCTCTCATCTTGTTCGCTCTTGCCCGGACTCATAATGAAGGAGTCATTGAGAATGGCACAATTTAGATTGTCATTCTTCATATTATCATCCTCGTCCGAATCGGACTCCAACGCAGGCAACTCCGAGCTTCGTTTTGGACTGAAGGAAGAAGAACGATATAAATATATTTGAAAAACTCTATTTTCCATAAACCAATAAATACTTACTACATGCGCAATTTCTTGAATGCACTGCTAGTGCTGAGACTCGTATTGCTCGACAGAGTCTCATTCTCCTTGTTGCAATGGGAAGAATCATTCTTCCTCTCGACTGCAGCTGCCTTTTGGGGTTTTTGCTTGAGTGGAGTATTAAATTCGTCCTCGGAATCGGTCTCCAATCGCGGTAGGTCCTTCACTCTTCTCGGATACATGAAGAATACAATAGGAGTTCAGATCAATATGTCGGTAACCAATTTCAATATATAACATTTATTTAATTGTTGCACTTTTGAAGAGAAAACAGAAAGAAAACCTATTTTAATTATAAAAACAACTTTGAATTTCAACCTGACGTTAGTTAGTTAATTATTTACTCGTAGTTCTTGTAACGTATAGCAACGAGTTAAATCTAATGAAAAATACAGGGAAGTTACGAGCGCTGTGAAGTTTGTCCATTGTGAATTTGGTGATAGTCATCAGGGACGTAGCGCCGAAATTTTGAGCGAAGTGTAAAAGTGAGAAAAGTGAAAATTTATAAAGTGATAATCAAATTAGATAAAATAATGATTATCTACTCTCATAAAAATAACGATAAACATAGATAAACTCGCGATAAAACTCGGAAAAAATGAAAAAATGCCCAGACTTGCCGATTTTGTAAAGCATCCCTGTGTTTACTTTTTCATTATTTGTATTTATTAAACAAACCTCTGCAATTGAAAAACTATTTGTAAAATGTCAAAACAAAGAAAAGCCGCGACCAGCGCAATATAAAAAAAGAAAATAAAAAATAAATAAAGTGCGAAGAAAAATGTAATTTTTTCTGCTTTCGCTTTGCGTTTTACTGTGCAATCAACAATTACCATACATTGAAAGCTTATCACTTTTTGACGTTCTTTACATAAAAAAGAACGATCCAATAGAAAAACGACTCCTGACTCATTTCGTTGAGAAATTAAAGAATTCAACTGCATCTTGCATCTTTGCTCCCGTTCGCTCTCTTCAAGGCGACTAGTGGCGATAATATGGTCAGCTTGGAACGGAGCTTCATGAACACAGTCAGTCGTAATTTGTCCTCTCCATTGAGAGGCTCCGTTTTATACATATTTTCCTTTTCGTAAACACAGGGAGCTCAACGTATGGACGATAATAGAGTAGGAGGCTCAGCTGTTCTGGGCAGTGGGCCCAGCAGTAATGACCGGCAGGAACTGTTGGATCCGGTTCTGGCTTCCAACTCGGATAGTACTTTTCAAGTCTCTGAAAACCATACCGCTATTTAGGTGAGTAATCATTAATGACGGCAGACAGTAATGCGCATTTCCATTTGACACTGCACAAATAAATTCATTGCAGCATCCACTTATTGATTTCGACAATAATATCGTTTGTCGGTATTGTTTTGGCGAGTGTATGGCCGGAGGAAAAACGTTGCGAGGCCTACTTTATTATGTTGTATTTGCGTGCGGGCTTTTGGGTGATAACATTTGTAAGCAGATAATACAGTAACAAAGTAATTTTCAATGTTAATCGGTGCTCTGTGCATATTGCAGTTATTTGACCACATAGTGAAGATACATCATGATAAGCTCCGCATGAATGGTTACCACGACTTCCACCGTGCCACTGCAATGCACAAGGGCGTCCCGTTTTATATTGTCTCCCTGTGGAATTCGGCGCTTCTAGCCATTGAAGCATCGTTACATCATTATTATGGGGACAAGTTTTGGGAACATTGCATTCAAGGCTTTTTATCACCAATAACCTATGTGACAGCATTCAATTTGGCAGAAACTATTATCCTGGCATTCACTCATGGAAGCTATATCTGTATGATTTCAACATCCCTATTGGTTTCGGATTCAGTAACATTTCTTATATACTTTCAGCCAAAGTAGCGAAATTCAATAAATCTGCTCAACCGCCAGATGCTTTGCGTGGAGCTAATAATACGAGTGGCTCATTGGGTCTTATGCAGCCAGGCGGCGACACTGCTGAATTATTGGAAAAACAAGTACGTTTCTGAATACGTGATTAATGGAAATGTGTTTTCAAACTATTTCTCTCATTTTAGGCCGATCTAATTTCTTACCTTAAAGATCATAACCTGAAGTTGAATCAGAAATTGCATCAGATGCAGTTAACAGCTCGGACTGTTAATATTTCGCATTGAGCTGTTGGATACAGATTATTCAAGTTTTAATTATAATCCAACTTTACAACAGCAAACAATTACTAACGTTTTGATTCAATATTTACTAAAAATGTATGTTTTACATTGCAGATAATTAATATTTATACCAAAATCTCCAAAATTGTATGGTAGTTTAAAGTGAAGTTATATATTGTACAGTTTGACTAATATCTATATTTTTCTTTTTGAATAAATCTCTTTTAAATCTAGATATTTCAGATATTTTAGTTTCTGTATTGAATTCAATGAAGGAGTCTGATTTTTGTTTAAATAAATATATCCAAACACAATTAATAATGTATTTATTTCATTTAAATGAAAGCGTATTACAGTATATATATATATATATATTTAAGGTATTAAATTAATAATTCATATAAAATATATTTTTAAAGGGAATATAATAGAAGCTACGTATGTAAGAAAATATACATATAATAAATAATTACACTTTAAGAAAATTACATTGTTCCCTAGGCCTTGGCCTTCGTCACAATATATTTGGGAATATCGATGATTTGCATTGTGTTATCCTTCGCAGATGAAAGCAACTGCAAATAAAGTCATGATTAATAATGATAATATTTTAATTGGAGATCAAAATAATTATACCTTATCACCAGCAATTTCCAAGGCAAGTACCATTTTCCCGGAACCAGGAAATCGCCCAATTTGACAACCCGATTCCTTGTCTAACACGTAGATAAATCCATCATAGCATCCGACAAAGAGAAATTTACGTTTGTAGAGTTTCATCGAGACAGCTCCATTTCCGCATTTCATGATGGACAAGTGGGCGCCGGTCTGAAAAGTTGTGTAAAAACCAATCATTTTATGTGATAGGTCTAATGAAATGAAAGTATTCTAGTTTTTTTTTTTTTTACCGTAAAATCATATTTGTGGATTTCATTCCGTTGAGTTCCGCAATATAGACAACCATAGTCCAGCAGCAAACTGTAGATGTGAAGATTCTCGGGAACATTCAGCGATCGCAACAGGAGACCGGATGTGGCATCCCGGAAGTGTATAACATTGCCTTTGGATGAGACTATTAGAACCTTGCGAGGACCTTCTTTGGTCGCCTTGAGAGCAACTATCGATGAATCCGAGGAGCAGAGAAGCGATTCGGACAATTGATTTTTCTGAGAAGACGTAAAATAAATAGATTTGTTAATACTCGAGAAATGTGTGAGAGGTTATTAAACTCATTAAAACTCATAGTAAATGCAAATATTTGAGGGATTTTAATTTGTGCACAATATGAAAAATTTACATATTCAGTGTTCCATGCAAATAGACGCCATTTTCTTTGCAAATGAGAAAATACATTAGATCCAGAGACAACGGAATTATGTGGAGGATGAAACCACCACGTTCATGGAGTGAATGCAATTTGGGTTGTTTTGGGTTGCAGAAAATATAATATACAAAAATCAAAGAAAGTCTTGCAAGTCGATTGCAAGTATTCTGATTCGTCTAAATCGACCAATGGGAGACGAGAAAACACCCACAAGAGCATATTCCAGTTTGAGACACGGACCAACCAGTACAAAAGAAAAACCTTCCAATTGCACATAACAAGGAGCAGACACAAAAACAACAACCCAAGGAAAATAATCTAAGCAGGCAGGACCTCTTTCGTTTCGGGCATGTTCAGAATGTATATACAAGAAACTATAAAATAAAAGGAAAATAACAAAATATTGTATATACAAAAAGTTTTTCGCATTTATGATTATTTCTTTGTCCTGTAAATATTTCTCAGTGCAACAATATCCTTGTAAGGAAAGTGTTGCAACCACAAATGCAGCTCCCGAGGACATGCGCATAGCCTGAGAAATACCAGTGAATTGCAACACTACTCCGAAAGAGCGAAAGAGAAAAGGCGAGCGAGGAATCTACGGAGTATACCGAGTAGACTCTCTCTCTTTCTCGCTCATCCCCAGGGATGGTCATTGTGGTATATTAAAAGAAATCGTTCGTTATAAAAACAAAACTAAAGAAAACGGGTTCTCTCTGCGAGGGTTGGCCGCCTCTCACATTCGAGGCGAATGCAGGCTGGGTCGACTCCCCACCCTTTAAGGATCCTATGATGGTGCGGCAACGCCTTCGAAGGAGGAGTGCATTCGACCGAAGGAGTTGCAGTTCATGCGCCCAGAGGAGCACATAAACATAAACAGCAATGTACAAATAATATACAAAAAATATATATACAACAAACAGCAAAATGAGGGAATATAAATGGAAAAATAATAGTCTTTTGCAATGTCTCTGGGAAATTTTAAACAAAAAAATAAATTACACTCGAATAGAGCAGGACAAGGACCATCGACCAAGGACCATTCCCCCCGCCTTCACCTTCACCATCATCGCCATCACCATTAGGAAGAAGGATCGTGAATTATAATCACGTCGTGGCAATAAATTTTAAATCGAACGTTATGACTTCGGCATACCAACTACTTAACGTTGAAATATCGCGAAAAGGCATGCAAGTACGAAGGCCACACTGGAGACGACTGCTGCCTCCTGACGATTGGCGGCGGAATCGTGGAATCGAAGTAATCATTCGGTCATGTACTTAAAAATGTATTTTCACTGTCTAGACACGCCATGTCGATGATTTTCCTAGGGTATGGCACGAAATTTGCGTGCATTTTTAATTGGAATTCTCTTCAGGACTACTCTGAAATTGCGATTTATAGGCATGGTAGATGGTGGAGGGATTGAACAAGAAATGGCTTGAAATGAATGGAATGAAATATCGATTGGTTTATCGAAAATTAATCGAGCTTAAATTTGTACTTACCGTTGTATCGTATGTGAAAATATTGCCCCATCTGCTACCGATAAATGCCATACCCCATTGTACATCGATCGACTGCAGAGGTTCCTCCAAATACACCGATTGTATATCGAGATCGAAGTTCTGAATATATATGGATGGAATAAGAATATATATCGAATATATAGGAATTAGGCCTAATATAATATATTACCTCGATAGACGATTTCTTGAAGTATCCATCCAAGGAAGTGGTGTAGAGGATCTTTCTCTGCTTGCACAAGTGGATCTGGGTTATGGCTTCGCTGTGCTTCGCGAAATGTTTCTCCAACTGAAGATTTCGTAGGTTAAATTTATATAGATTACCATCATTGGATGAAGCTATAATGGAGTCCTCGAAGATGCTGATTTGGTTGACGGGACTCTTGATGCCTTTGAGATAACCCACTGGGACATTTGAGTAATCATTGGCTGGATCTTCCAACGTATCATCGGGAGACTCAACGACATCGCCTCCATCTGCCTTTGATTGTTCTCTTGTAGTTTCTACTGGTTGATCAGCATCATTTGGATTTTTAGGTGTTTCCGATGATGAGTTGTTATCTTTGCATGGAGTTGGTTCGTCTGATGAGTGATCTTTGCATGGAGTTGGTTCATTTGTTTCTGTTTTTTCATTTGGATGGGCAGATTGTGTTGATTTTGAATGATTCGCCTTGGGATTCTCCCCAGTGTCTGGGGTGCTGCGACTACTGGGGTTTCTTCTACGCATCGATCGGGGAGATTCATGACTGCTATAGGGATCGGACTCATTCGATTTCAGGGACTCGGCCGTGTATTCCAAGAGCAAATCTCGCTGACAACGTCTCTTTCGATTTGGCAACTTCTCCGAAGTTGGTGTGGAGACGAGTCTACGCTTTGCGATTGTCTTCAGGGCGGCGGACCTGGTGTCAGTGTTTGTTGCACAGTCCCTGGAGTTCTCCGACTTGATCACGACTCGATTGAGAATTGGTTTTTCCGCGTTCGAGATGGGCGAAGGGCCTCTTGATGTGGATGTGGCTGCCGTGGCATTCGCTGTCATCGCTGTGTTCAATAGGATGAATTTCTCATTTTGCAATTTAATCGTCAGCAAATCAGTTTCCATTTTATCCTTCTGCAACTTAAGGATCATCTCTTCGATGAACATTTTACGCTTATGCAACTCCATGAGTTTCACATCGATTTCACGCAAATTACTGACAACAGCTTCACCGATCAGACTCTGTTGCTTGAGTGCGTCCAGATCCACTGGAGGCATCAGAGGCTGATGGCCAAAATAATTGAGGCTCTTGGACAGGCCGCCGAGATCCGACAACCCGAGCACATTGTCCAGACCACTAAACGAGCTCGTCACATATTCGAGACCACAAAAAGTGGTTGATGTGGCCAGGGTTCGGCCGTTTTTGACCTCTTCAACGAATTTCTTCTCTCCGGCAGATTTCCAGAGTTGTTGGTGACTTCCAATTTCCGGCAAGACAACATCGTTATCGCTGGGACTTTCCATCATTGCATCACTATCATCGATATCGTCTGTGTTTTCATCATTCACATTCATTGAATCACTCGGATCTTGCTCCTCTTCTGTTTGATATTTCTCATTATCTCTCGCAGTTTCTTCGGCATCTCCCTCTTCATTTGGATCGTTTCCAGCAATCGTTTCTTTAATTAGATTTTCTTGGTCTTTCGCAATTACAGCCGTTGACGTCGACGGCGAAGTCGTCGGGGTATTTGCCGCATCAGCATCATTCTCGACCACGCCCACATTTGATGGTGTTTGCCCATTCACACGTTGATGTTTCGATGGTGTTCGGGCGTTCATCGGACGCTCCTCCGGCAGAACATCGTCTAATTTGCTTTGTACTTGTTCCCGTTCGGCATTAACTTTTTCTGCTGCATTCGCACTTTTACTTTTTATGGCTTCAGCGGCACCGTCGGCTGCTACAGACGATGGTGTTGTTGCTTCTATCGTCTCTGATGTTGGTGGTGGTGGTGGTGCTGATGTTGTTGGTGAAATCCTATTGGATTTTTCCTCAACTTTATTGGATTCTGCGGTGGAGTGCATTGATTGCGATTTGCTTTGTGGTTTGATTAAATCGTCTGACGCCTCAGCGGCAGCAGATTCTTCCCTCCCAGAGGTCCCCGTCGACTCCTTCTCCGACTCACGGCTAGTCTTCTTCTTCTCTACCTCGCCCTGACGCAGGATCTTCTTTTGTTTGTTGAAAACATTCACAATCTCTCGCATAAGAAACTCCAATGCCATGATATTATCGTTGGCCTTAAGCATTCGTTGGATTTTTGCTATTTCGATTTTCGAAAACTTCTCGGAATTGTAATCACTTGTGCAAATGCAGGAGATGTAATGGAGTTTCATATTACTCGAACTCGAGTACTTATCCTTGTATCGCTGTTTTTGACTCTCGCTAAGATATGGTAAAATCAATTTCTCAAAACTGCCGACGACATTCTTCATCGTGATTTTCTTCCTTCGCCGTCGACGTCTCACTGATGATGTCGAATCGGCGTCCGAATCATCGCTGGACGAGGAGGACGACGACGATGATGATGACGATGAGGACGAAGAATTACTAGATGACGATGATGATGATGAGCCAGATGAGTCTATGACTATAACATCTGGAAGATTTCTTTTTGATCTTCGTGCTCGCTGTCCACCTTGCATTGATTTGGTGGCAGCACGTGGAGATCGCGGGAATCGGGCTGAGAGAACTTTACCGGTCTGTACAGACTTCGGTGGAGTATTTGGTTGATGGTCTTGTTGTTGTTGGTGGTGGTTTAGAACCTTGTCTTGGATTAGGTCTTCCACTACTGAGTTTTGTCTGGGACTGCCTTCGTCAGCGAATCGAGCTATTCGTTGCGGGTGCTGCTTGGGTGGAGATCTTTCCGCCGATGACTTAATCTGTTCGGCCGTCTTTATGCGTGTCATCAGATCAGTACTCAAGGGCTTCGAAGGACTCAAAACATGAGCGGTCACTGTGGGATATTCCGACCCTGAACTAGTCCATGTCTAGAATAGGGCTTGTTGTATACTTTTCAACACTTTCCATGGCTTCGGAGTTGCATTCGATTTTGGTTTTGATATCAGTTTCCTTGGCTATCGACTCACTCTCGAATAGATCGATGCCAAAGGCTTTGCGTATTTCGTCGATAACAACGTCTGGGATGTGAATCGCTTCGACTATTTCGTCGGCGACAAATTCTGAATTTTCCGACAACTTCGGCTGTTCCAGATTCATCGACTTCAGCTGTTTGCGAATTTCATCTCGTAGGCGTTTTCGTGCTTGCACCTTGAGTGCTTCATCGTACTTTGTTCCCGAGCTATTGATGATATTCTTGATGTCCATCTTATCCATGTTGGCTACTTTTTCAACAAGATTTTCGGTGAAGCTGCTGGAGTTGCTGCCGCTTGAGATCTTCCGAGGACGACGATTGATTAAATTCGGTCGACAGACTGGTCTCGTTGTGGTTTGTTGACTTTTACTATTGAACTTATTGGCTATATTCGTATCGGTGAGCTCCTGAAGTTCGTTCCGTATTAGCTTAGCTAGTGGAATCAGTGATATCTTCGGAACTCTTGGGACACTGGCCACCAGTGGCTCCTCGCCTTGGTTTAACGACGCAGAAATTTCTGTAGAGATTGTTATGCTATTATCGGGTTTATCAGGGGTTCGTGAATTCGTAGACTCAACTGGGTTTGTGTCCACTAAACTTATGTTCAAGTCTATGCTGTCGTTATCTTTGTTGGACTTAATTGAATCTGGTTTTGGGGAATATTGTCGAGGGTCTTCGGTACACTTAGTACCGGGTTTCGGACTGTAAGCGGAAGGCTTATAAGTTTTTCCTTTGTAGAGTGTTTTATTTGAGCTGTTTCTATTTTGCGCTTGTGATTTCTGAGGATACCGTTTACAGTTCCTTTTTATGGAGCGATCTCTCTCGTTATCTTGTGTAGGTGTGGATATATCTCGTATGTCATCATTATTCCATTGAGATTCCAAACTATTGCCGTCATTCACATAATCCGGATTAAATCCTGTTTGATTGTAATCGGTGCACTTTGATTGGGATCTCGGATTTTTTGGATTTGAATTCCAATTTCTTCTATTTGAATCTGATTGATTCTTATTGTAGTTAGATGTATTCTTCCATTTATTACTGTTGCTTCTGATGTATACGTATTTGGAATTATCTCGATAATTGTTGTTATTCTTGGTGTAACGTTGATTCGGATTTTGCTGATAGTAATTAGACTTCCCCCCACGAGTGTGCTAATTAAGTTAAAACAAGCTCAATGACTCCGATGTCGATTGATATAGTGAGGATTTAGGTTCATACTTACATTTTGTTTACTGTAGTTGGGTCCGTAAAAGTCTCCGGTGTTTTGATTTTGATTGGACCAATTACTGCAAACGAAAAAAATGGAGAATTACTTTGATTAATTATAGTTAATGAATAGAATTAATGTGTATATAATATAAAGAAAAAAGAAAACCCCATTGCTAAAATTAAATAGTCCCAAACATACAACAAAAGCTAGGAAAGCAATAACGAATTATATGAAAGAGTTAAATTTCTTTAACTTCGATTGAAATTCGACAATTGTCGTGCGTATTGACGCATTGGTAGATTGCGGTCAAGACACTTAATGGTTTGAAGTGCGGGCGTGATTTATTGTTGTCGCCTTTCATTGTGCGGTGCATTGAATTAAGGCCTTCAATAAGACCTTTTGTGGTCAAACATCGGTAACTGGGGATGTAGCTCAGATGGTAGAGCGCTCGCTTAGCATGTGAGAGGTACGGGGATCGATGCCCCGCATCTCCAAATCTTACTCTTTTCCATTTTTTTTAGATAACTTTCAGAGGATTTAGATTACATTTGGTGGCCTAAAGTATAGACCATCCTTCTCAAAAGCTTACTTGAACTAATTCAAAAGCCATGAACATGTTTTGTCTTCTTCGAGGCGAACACAATAAAGGAATAATTAATGTAATCAAAGGACGTGCTAAGAACTTTTAATTTCGGTGCATATTTCACCTTGCCGTCTCCCTATGAATGCGAAGAAATCACGAAAAGGTTCCTACGACACCTCCCAAAAAGGAACGTGAGCACAGGCCAAAGCTGGATTAATTTAACAGATTTAAAATTTATAACCTCAAGAAAGAGAACAAGAATAACAACAACAGAAAAATGCGGACCAACAACCGACGGCAAAGAAGTTCAGCATTTTTAATAACCTGAGGGTGAAAATTACAATGAAATTTATGGTGGAGCGAGGGTCTTGGAAAACGAAGAAGAAGACACGGCCGGCCAGCCGTCGAGTCAACAATACTTATTCGACGATAACTTAAAAAATGCTAAAATATACGCAAGCACCACAAACAAATCTCTCGCCTGCGTCTCCTTGTTACACGTTAAACTAATTAAAAATGTTTGCACCGAATTAATTTACAAAAAATGTCCCTTTTTCCCCATCGAGGTTTTTTGGGGCCACGACGGAGCTTGGAGTTTGTTTCACGGATTTACATATTTTTTCCGAGTTGGTTGAACGAACACCTTTAGCGTGAGATTCAGTGAAACATTTGTTAATTTTAATAAATATTTCATTAGTCAAAGCGATAAATATTTCAACATGAAGTTTTTGCGGGTCTCGAAAAGTTTACTCTCGAATGTCAAGGCGAGAGCTAAACTTTTCTGAATAGCTGGCAAATGAAGGTAAATTACAAATTAGGCTCGGAAGTAGGGAACATTTAACATCACGCATACATAGTGTCAGACAGGATATTAGGGGAATACCCTTCGTCCCACACCATCTCCATCACTTCGATCCACTCTCTGTCCCCGTCATTAGTATGCAAAAAACGTACTTCTCTAAGAATACACATTTGACGACGAGTGAAAAAAGGATTCTTATGATTTTTCACCAGCGGAAACATGCGCAAGGTGCCGAAATGTGACATGACAATAATGAGTCTAGGGTCCGTGACAGAGGCCACAATATCCACCGAAGTTTGAGCATCGCAAAGGTTGATAAACACAAAAATCCTAATGAACCATCCTTGCTGTCCTCTGTCTGTCTGTTTGTCTGTCTGCCCCGCTTGTGTCGATGAAAATGTCGCACTGAAGTCAATTAAAAAGTCTCAACAAATACGTGACATCGGAATGTTGCGAAGATGAGATTCGTCTCGCCTGCTCGCACTCGGTAAGGGGCGTAAAAGTGAGACAAGAAAAATTTAAGAAAATTTTCCAAATAAACTTGAGACGCAAGGTAAATGTTTTGTTAACTTGGTCTTCGTCGTTGTCTCGGTGGCTTCCTCATCTCGTGGTTAGTGGTATTTGCTTTCCTTTAATACTCAAGTGACAATGGAAATTAAAATGAAAACAGCGATATCAACAACAACAACAATGACAATTTTGTCTTGTTCACGCTTATTTACCAGCACTTGTATTTTCTGGTTTCCCCTCTACCCATTTATTTTCACTCACCTCACTCACCAAGGTGTGCGTCTCTCGCGAATTTCGTGAAAACTTTTTCGACTTTCATTTCGTTTGCAGCGCATATCATTGAGTTTTACGATTCTCATAAATATAAGAACGTTTAACTCTTTTCCGACGACCGTGAGGCGATGGAAAATAGCAGTAGACGGGAAGTAAGGTGGATGAGGAGACGATGAGTTCTCCACTAATTGTTGCCTTCTTGTTGTAATGAGAATTTTAACGTCGAGCACTCTTGTCTCCTTCTACTTGATATCCTTTCCAACAACGTTTAGAGTTGGAGGCGGGCGGGCGGTTGATGTGCAACAGCTTGAGGTAATTTTCAAGTTGAGCTTGTTTTCTTGAGGTTTTCAATGAAAGCACGAGAGCAGAACGTGTTACGAAAAACTAATTTCTGAATTCCACAAAACATACAACGATGCTAGAGTTAGATGTGTGTGTGTGTATAATTGTCTTTTAATAGATCCAAGACAACACTTGTGGTGGGAGTTACCTAAAGGATGGTCGCAAGTCAAAGTTTCAAGAAATTGTACACCATTGTCGATCCTTGGTAATGGACTCTTTGAAGCTTTTCTGATACAAAAAAGGATTTCTGGAGATGCGGGGCATCGATCCCCGTACCTCTCACATGCTAAGCGAGCGCTCTACCATCTGAGCTACATCCCCGTTATAACAGTGATTGAAATTCGAAACAATTGAATACCGTTACAGAGACTCTGCAATGGAACCGTGGTTCATGCAATGGCTCAATGCGCAGTGACGATCGACGTGTGGTTTTGGCCCGATCGACGTGACTTGCATTAATTTCCCGTCGAATTTTGACTGTTGTGGGCGGTGAAATTAGCACAAAGCCGACTGTTTGTAAAGGGCAATCAGTGTCTTAAGTAAGTGGGGATGTAGCTCAGATGGTAGAGCGCTCGCTTAGCATGTGAGAGGTACGGGGATCGATGCCCCGCATCTCCAAATATCCTTTTTATTATTATTGTAAAGGACTGCATCAAGCATTTCTATAGGTAAGCATATTGGAAAGACAAAATTTAAAGAGACATAGGTAGAGATTTCGGTACACCATTTCCTCCCACCTACTAATTCATCCTTCGAAGCTAATCCTTTTAATTTTAGCTTCGTGAAAGTTGCCAAATTCATTTGTTTCACAAATAAATATCGTCGAGCACACAGCGAACAAACATCGTAAAACACTTAAAACAATTAAAAACACAAAAGGCCATAAATTTTCAAAACACGATGTCGTCAAAAAAGTTTTCGCCGCTACCACCATCACCCACATTCCTTCCATCCATTCTCTCGTTTGGGGAGAGAAAGACAACTCTTGTTTATGTCTCGAATAGCACAGGATAATTGCAACTCCTTCGCATAGCTGGAAGCAGAGGATAGAGGATGAATCTGTCTAATGAATGATATGGAAATGGAGTCAAACGCTAAGAATTTTGGAGAAGAAGATTTGGTATTTGAAAGAAAGATTATTCGAAAGATTCCACGGAGACAACCTTAAGTCTCGACTTGTTCTGAAATAAATGGCATTCATTTATTGCCAGTGTGACTGATGCCACCAGGATATTCGTATAGTATCCTTAGCCTGGGCCATTGCTACAGCAATCATTCCCCTTCCCCCAGATAATGCCACATTTGTTGTTTTTCCTAACAAACCGAAAACAAATTTTATGTGTGGAACGGCTGTCGATGCAAGGTGAATGGAAAATAAATTCCAAAGCTTGCCTCCCTTCATTCCTACCGCGATTCCGATTCCAAAGCTGTTGATGATGAATACAGCATGTGCGACGGGAGAAGAAACAAAACGAGATGAGATGGGGTCGAGAGCACACAGCATGCATGTATGGATCGTAAAGTATGACAACAGAGTTTCCCCATGGGCGACAATGAGTAGGAGCAGAAGGAAGAGAAGCTCTCGGTTACCGCTTAAAAATTAAAACAAAACCCGACGGCGTCGTCATAAATGGCACGTCATGTATCAGTATACGCCCAAGCGGTGTGACGTCAGTGCCGACAAGGGAACTGATTTTACTCCTTTTTCCATGGCGGGGTTTTTTCATGGTTAATTGCTTAACAGCCAACTCGAGACGAACGAGTAGCAAACAAACAAGTATCGGTGTATTGTGTAGATTTAGCAATATACAAAGACACGTTATACTGGTCCTTTTCACATGAAGCAGAGAGAGAGAGAGGACGGGAAAATGAAATTACGCGGGTTAATTTCACTCCCTATGGTTAAAGGGATGCCGGTAAAGAAGGATGCAGCATCAAACAGTCGTTGTTTGTTTGGTTGTTTTGCTCTCATCGACGGAATTTCCTCGCGGAAGGAAGCACATGTGGGAATACTCCCCATGGGGTTGCCCCAGGATGGTCTTTGTTCCATATGGTTGGCAATGTGAGGTGAGTGTGAGTTTAACTTTCCCTTCACTTCAGTTCGATATGAATATTCATCACAGCCGAGTGATGAAAAGTTTACGGCGTAAATTGAGAAGAGGTTTTTCGTAAAAGATATAGAATAGAAGTAAGAACCTAGCTCAAGTAGATATTTGTAGACGGCTCGAATGGAGAGAACAAATTTAATTTGCACTTTTGCTGACATCGACGATTCATTATTGTATCGAGACGTTGATCGGGTTGACAGGAAGGAAGGGTTTTGAATAATTACTGGGATTAGTCAATGATGGCAAAAAGAGATAGGTGCGGTGGCAAAAATATATAAATTGGAGATGCGGGGCATCGATCCCCGTACCTCTCACATGCTAAGCGAGCGCTCTACCATCTGAGCTACATCCCCATGTGAGGAAAATGTAACTGAATTCATTCAAAAACCATGCTCGAAGTGATCGAAACCGTTCGAAGCACAAGTGCAATTTGGCTTTAGGCCCAATTAATATGCAAGACATGACATCTGGTTTCAGTTACCATTGCAGGGCGGTAATTGAACGTGATTGAAACAACGGCGATTGTACCGATCACACTTCATATAACACTGTCCACCTAACAACACATATCGTAATTTGCTTTAGTTCCGTTCAGTATTTTCGAAATTCTCACTAAATGGCCAACTCCGAGAAAGGAACTTCGATTGAGGAGTTTCTTTGTTTTCGTTCTCGTTGAAAACTTTTCCAAGTTCTATCCTCAGGAATCCCACTGGCAACCACCATAATCAAGAAGCAATTTTATTTAGGAAGAAGTTGTTGTTTGCCGTTTTACTGTTTTCCAAACAAACAATAAAATATTGGCACATTAATGTTTAGTCAGACGTAAAATTACTTTTAAGTCCTTCTTCTGTCTTCCGTCTACTTTTCTGCGCTCTCTGCAATCGAGCCAAGGGACCGACGGAGCGCGACTTCGTCGTCGTCTTCGTTGTCGAAGGAAGAAAAGTTTTTTGTCTGCCTTTGGTTTTTTAAATAATGCAAGGAAATTTTCATATATATTTTCCGGGCATTAATCCGCTTTATTGCGAATCGGCAACGGTGATGGAAGAGACCGATTGAGTGAGTGAGAAAGTGAGAGAATGGGATGTGGGGAGGATGAAGTTGTCGGAGTTCGAAGGAGATTGGAGAAAATTAAGATGTTCGCAGGAGCAATTGAGGGATTCTCCGACAATTCTTCCGATCAACAATGATTTTGGAGAATTTCGAATTTTTTGTATCTAAACAGGAAGTACTTTCGTTTAGAATTATGCATCGAATATACTTTGGTGTTGAAGTCTATTTTCTCATTTGATTATCACTGGTTCACAGTTCCAATTTATCGAGTCCAATCAAACTTCCCCCCATCCCGAAAAGCCGTCGTCGCCCCCATCATTATTTCGTGCTCATTTATCCGCGACATCATCGAGTGTTTCCACTTCGTCTCCATCGCTTCCTCCACCTCATCTGGCGAATTCGTATTTTCTTCTGTTTCTTTTCTGATTTCTCGAAAGCTGTCAAAATGCTCGATAATGAAAAATGAAAATTTTCATCATAAATTGACAAATTAATGCGCATCCAGCAAGAGAGAGAGGATGAGATGAGATGGAGCGATGAGCATTGGATAAGGACGAAAAGGACGACAGTTGGACAGTCATTTGATATTGAGGGGAAATAATAATAAAAGTTTACGCAAGTGTCTCAAATTTAATTAAAAAATAAACTTTCAATTGCCAGATGTGGATAAGAGGATTTTCGGAAGCACTTCACAGTGATAATTAAGAATGAGAAACATTGTGAATAAATTAGGAGGCAACAGTGATAATGATGGGGATGATGGTTTTTGAGGATGATGGTGGTGACAATGCTGATGATGATTACGATAAAGATTATGAAGATCAATATAGGAATGTTTTGGGGGAAAAGGACATCGTTTGTGAAGGATATAAAAAGGATTTCTGGAGATGCGGGGCATCGATCCCCGTACCTCTCACATGCTAAGCGAGCGCTCTACCATCTGAGCTACATCCCCGTTATAACAGTGATTGAAATTCGAAATAATTGAATACCGTTACAGAGACTCTGCAATGAAACCATGGTTCATGCCATGGCTCAATGCGCAGTGACGATCGACGTGTGGTTTTGGCCCGATCGACGTGACTTGCATTGATTTTCGGTCGAATTTCGACTGTTGTGGGCGGTGAAATTAGGACAAAGCCGCTTTTTGTATAGGGCAATCAGTGTTTTAAGTATGTGGGGATGTAGCTCAGATGGTAGAGCGCTCGCTTAGCATGTGAGAGGTACGGGAATCGATGCCCCGCATCTCCAATTACATATTTTCTATTTTACAATTATGGATATTCATATTTTCTTTTTTACTACTATGGTTTGGTAGTAAATTAATACTAGTATTTACCTCTCAAAATCTTTCACACAATTGAAATTATCATCGGTAAAGTCTGTCATAGGTCCGACAATGAATTCAAGTCTCTTAACGTTTTCTAAAACTTATCACAGTTCGAATACGACGACCACAATATTTCGAATACGAAATAAATCAAGCAACTTAGTTGCATTCGACAAAAATAAAATCAGTTCCAATGATCATAATACAATTACACGACACGACAAAAAAAAAGGATCACTTATTCAATCAGTCAATTTACGCAATTAAATTGCACGAAAAAAAGATTTCGTTTCTATCACAAATCAATTCAGAACTTATTTAAATGTTAATTCAGTCACATGTTGCCACTTAATCCTATACTTATTTATTATTTCCGTTCATTTCATTACATTTGATTTCGTTTCGTATTTCGTTATGTTTCACTACAAATGAACTTCCTTAATAAATGTCCACCAGTCAATCGAGAACGACGTTAACGATATCATTATCGTCTCACACACCAATACCAAGAGTAAGCACAAACAAAAAAATACGTTAACACAATCGGGTTGCGAAACACCCACTTAAACAGCCATTAACCGGAGGCCGACTGGGAGATGGTGGGAAATTAACTTCACACATCGTTTAAATGTTCACACAACGACACAGCACACACACATACGCTGACACGACGCGTATGGCACAGCACAGCACAGTCTTCACAGGATCAGGCAGCAGGAGCACAGGGAACAGGAGTGGGTGAAGGAGGATTTGGTCTTGGTCTCGGACCTGGACCAGGATCAGACGCGGCTCCGACTCAGGCAACGCACTCGACTATGGCAGCGCGATAACGTCGATGTCAAAGGCGATGATATCAGTGGAACTCGCCTCCAGGAATCGTAGCCGGAAGCGGAAACGGAACTGCACAACGATAGCGCGACATACTACAACAACAACAACAACACCACCGACAAGAACAACAAGCACAAAAACGATGTCTATAGCTGTGGTGGCCACGAAAATTCCGAAAGAGAATCGACATTTTTATTTATCCCAACGGACATGAGGCCTACGGGCCGACCAACAAACGTGTGCGAACGTCGTCGGCGTCGAATACGCGACGATGCCACGTAACGCGACGTAACGTAACGCGATGCTACGCTACGTGATGCCCTGCGTTGAGATGGGAGACGACGCTTTCGCTGCTGCTGCTGTTTGTCCTGGTGTTGCTCCTGTGCCGATGATAACAACCGATTTGGAAGCTGTCGTGCGATGAAATGCCAATCGTCGCAACACCGCACGATGGACAGACCGAAGAGGATACCGAACAACCGACCGACGGACGGACGGACAGACAGACAGAGACGGGATTCAGACTGCGAAGCAAAGCAGCCACTTAGCGTTATACAGACAAGGCGGTATCACCCAGAATAGCAATAACAATAATAGCAACAGCAACAATAATAACAACAACAATAGCAACAACAATAATAATAACAACCACTACCACAATAATAAAAACAACAATAGTAGGAGTAGTAGTAGTAGTGGTAGTAGTAGGAGAAAAAAAAGAAAGAAATACAGCAATCACAAGATACAATTTTCCATGTACGAATCCAACAACGAAACTCAACTCGATGCCAAGAGCATAAAATCCAACCCTCTTGGAGGGTGATGGGGGGCCAGGAGAGTGGGCCAAAACCAACAACAACAATACCAACAACGAACAGCTAACAATGACAACAACAGAAAACAAAACAAAAAAATAAATCAAAACAATGCAAAACCATGCTTTGCGAAGAGGGTGTGAGCGAGTGAGAGAGAGGGAGAAAAGAGAAAGAGGGAGAAAAGAGAGAGAGAGGGAGAACAGAAAGAGAGATATCTAGAAATCCCTCTCAATGAGAGCGAGGACCAAAAACCACGTGGTGTTGATCCAATTAAACCAAAGGATAACATTGTTATTGTAATCGAATGCCAGCACCACGTGCAAATTCTCTCTCTCTCTCTCTTTCACAAGCATCATCGCACACAACGAAGGAAAGAGAAAATTCGAGAGAGCGAGAGAGATTGTAAGAAAAATCGCGCCAAAAATCCTGCAACCATGAATGAATCGTAGACCAAGACTCCAGGTAGTCACTTCTCTCATCTCCTCTTTGTTGGAGGAGACCCGAACATGCGCAGGCCCCACGAGCCATTGGGGGAGTTGATTCTGACCTGGCCCCAACGCTTTCCACCATCAACCGACGATTCTCAGTACGAGCTCGGCTCCCGAATCCCGACGTCGTGTTGCTTATTGTGCTGCTGCATTTTATTCGCTATTATTTTTAGAATACTAGACGTATTTTTGTATCGGATGTAAATAGAGCTAGAGTATATGCATTGTATGTATATTGTTTGCATTGGCAAATCGCGTGGGCGTGCATAATTTTCCAATAGTTATTTTGTTGGTGGCAATTTCTATTGGAATGGGCGGATGATTGAAGAAGGGGCGTTTCCTTGCAACATCCAAACAGTAGATTGCAATTGCACAACTAGCGCACCGGGGTCGCTTCGCTCCCCCGGTTTGCCTGGTCCACCCAGGCAAAATCTGTTAACTTCGGCCAGGCCGAAGTTTACATACCCTATACCCTGCTTACAACGTTTAGGAAAAACAGTGAATTTCTATCAATAATTAGTGAAAATGCATGATTACACTTCAATGCTATTAACTCCATCGTGCGATTTTCACAACTGTGGCCTCTTTCAAAGAGAAATTATATATTTGAAGCTATATTCGTATTCCAAACACGATTATACCCTTTTTTGTGTCGATTGTCTAATCTATGAATAAGAGTGAAGTTAGGAATCTTATAGGGGCCCTTGTTTCTACAAAACGAAGTAGTTCTGGTGTTTGCAACATTGTGCCAGTGCGCATTAAAGCTCTGCAATTTATGGAAGAATAATTGAATCGATGATTTTTTGTGTGCCATAAAATCATAATGCGCCTTTAGTTACTTTTCCTATTTTAGATGTTCATTTCAATGCAGACAAAATCTGATTCAACAACAGACTTGGGAGGGTAGAAATTTTCAACAATATAAAGTCCAGAAGTACTTGCAGCGCTACTATAAGCAACATATAGTGCCGCGTGACTGATTCCATTTTGAAGATGAACAGCCATTTGGAAATATGTAGCTCACTGACTTTTGCGGATTGTGATCCCGTCAGCAGGGATTGTATTCTCTCAATCGTCACCTGCTCATTACGTTTATATTGAAAGGATATAATCAATTTCTTATGGGCGTCCATTAAGGTTCAGTTGGATGTGGTCTCTTTCTTCTTGCATTCACTCCCACCTTTCATCAGCTAATAACATCCATAAAGTAGTTGGATTTCTTGTAGATCTACGATTTTGTATGGAAGGTGCTCGTGTCCTATAAGAGATATTTTCCATTTGATTCTTGGGAACTCTTAGTAGCAATATTTAATCTAATAACTGTCTATATGGTTTACCATATCCAGTAGCTTTTGAGCTGAGCTGTAGCTTGTCAATTTTTAGCATGTAAAATGGTATCGGTGGTACATGATCAGACGCAAAAATTCATCTCTATATATACCATGGTTTATCATATATACCATATTCAACTTTTGCGTTATATGGGAGGGCGATGTTATCCATTTTTGACTTGTAAACTGGTATGGTATGGAACATGACCTCACAAAATTTCATCTCGATATATACCATAGTTCACCAGATAACCCATATAAACCTTTTGCTTTATATGGGAGGTGGGCGTGTCCGATGGGCGATGTTTTCCATTTTTGTCTTTTAAACTCGTATCAGTGGAACATGATCACACACGAAATTTCATCTCGATATATACCATAGTTCACCAGATATGCTATATAAACCTTTTGCTTTATATGGGAGGTGGGCGTGTCCGATGGGCGACGTTTTCCATTTTTGTCTTTTAAACTCGTATCAGTGGAACATGATCACACACAAAATTTCATCTCGATATATACCATAGTTCACCAGATATCCCATATAAACCTTTTGCTTTATATGGGAGGTGGGCGTATCCGTTGACCGATTACGCCCATTTTTACATACAAGTAGCTTATTAATAAATCGATTCAGGAGGTGACGCTGATCAAGAATATATATACTTTTCCATACCTACGACCTCTCCTTTAATGCGTTACAAACGGAAGGACAAAATGAATGGTTTGGAATGGAGGTTCCACGTTGAGATGACAAAATTAAAGGCAAATGATAGTTTTCCAGAATGAATAAAATAAATAATATACAAATCAACTACTTCTAAACGATCCCTATACTGCAGATTATCGAATAGTACAGAGAATATCTCTGTGATTGTGCAGGACACTTTCAAATAAAATTCCACCCATCCCCAAAGTCCACTGTAATCAGACAATGCAAAACCGGAATCTGAATTTTTAATTTGTTGACCTAAGGTTGGGGTTTTCTTACAATTCTCTATCTCTTCTTGGCCAAAAATTTGCACCCAATGTCACAACGGAATAAGAATAACCTTCCACCTTCATCTCCGGACGAGACCATCGTCTGTTTCCGGTGACATTTCTGTGCGTTCTTTTTTTCCACTCCTTGACGTTTCTTTTGGGTCTCTTTTGGAAACGACAACAACATAACTTCATCTTTCGGCTTCGAGAAAGAAACTTCGAGGAAGAAATGCATATTTAGTCGAGTGTTAATAATCCTGTCCCAAATGAATATCCTTGCCGACGCTGCTGCTGCTCCTGCGGCTGTCGTGAATTGAAGGTGTGTGCGTGCGTAAAAAAGGTGTGAGCGTTTTTTTTTGTCGAATTTCTGCCTTGTTTTCCTTTCCTCGTTTTGCATTTTCCCCTTCGTCATTTTGCATTTGGGGCCCGCGTGACTTCTGGAAGAAGGCCTTTGTTTTCATGGGCTCTGTTTTTCTTGATTTCCCTTTTTTGCGAAATTTTTGGCGTTTTATTTTTATTTTTTTTGGTCTGTTTACAGAGTGTGAAGTCGGGGAAAAAGGTGAAAGTTGGAGCTGATAATTTTGTTATTCAGTGGATATTTTTTATTTATTGTAGTATTCTGGTGTTTTCGAATGTCTTCGAGATGTTGGAGCGAGATGTCTTGCCGAGGTCCTGGCCTCAGGAAGTTCTCCAACTATTCCTTCCGACTCGACCGCGGCTGGAGACGTTTATTCATTTCCGCGTTTCTTTTCCAATTCTCCCGCATTCTCTCTACGTCGTTCAACTGCGGAAGAGTCCGCGTCTTATTGTAGTCCTTGCGCGGAAGTGGATTCCGTTTTTCCATTTGTTTGAATTCCCGCCGCATCGGCTGTGGCCGAAGACGCTGATGAAGCATCTGGTGGGAGACGAGAAGGCGGACAGACAGACGTCGTGTCAACGTTGGTCTGACTGAATATTTTAATTTCGAGCCATAATTAAAGAAAAGGGATATCCGAGATTTTTCATTTGCCGTCTGCGAGACGAAGACACTTGAGAATGGTGAAGATGAAGATGAGATAAGAGGAATAAGGCGAGAGGTGGTGATAGAAGACGCCATCAATGACAACAAAGTTTGTTTATTTTTAATTTACGGCCCTCGCCGCAAAAGACAATAGTGAAAAAAAACCTATCTCTTGTTCGAAATGAAGATCGTTCTTTGGCCACAGGAGCGCCCCAAGGACTAGATTGGGATGTGGCAAAGGGACAATTTCGAATTAACGGTGAAGAAATTCATTGAAATCCATTTGGCGTAATAAAAATGTCAGTATCAGTTCCGACGAGCATCCTGACAAAAGAAACAAACAAAAAAACATAAAAAAAAGAATAATAAAGAAAGACCAACCTGACGTCACGTATTACCGTCAATTGGCCAGAAAGGCGGAAAGGAAGAAGGGGAGAAAATTCCAACAAAAAAAAAAAACAACAAAATTCAATGCTGAAAACTTTGACAGCGGCCGCCATTCAAACGGAAGGCAAACCAAACAAGAAAGGTAGCAGAAAAAAGAACATTTCAAGCGGAAGTTAAGTGGCTGCGACTCCGAGTACGAAATTCCTCTAAACACCCTTAGGAAGAAACACCTTTGACCAGGTGTCTACCCACAATCCCACCAACATCTTCGTTCAAGTTCTGGCATTGTTGTTATCGTATATACAAACGCATATACAGATATTCGGACAAGCAAATAGCTTGAAATTTATGTGTTAATTTTGATTCACACTTTTGTTGTTGCTCTTTTTGTACATTTTTTATTCTGCTGAAGTTCCATTCTTATGCCATGAAACTTCGACGAGAAGCTTCTGTCCAGAGAAAAGAAAATAAGCAAAGGGAAAAAAATGTCTTTATCAAAAAAGAAGCAACGCAAACTCGAGGGTCCAGCGAGGGCGAGCTTTTGTTCTAAACTTTGGTTTCAGTCGGGGTGACCAGGGGGGATGGCGTGAGAAAAAAGGCAATTTTTCTGAAATATTAACGAAAGGTGCAAATGAAGGCTAAAGAATGATGTGGTCCCGGGCACAGGTCGCAATAATAAATGAGGTAATAATAAGTGAAATGAACTGAGCGGCGATGGAGGGGAGCTTGAGTGATATATATCGAGACATCTGTGAGAAGCCATGGATGAGATTTGAGGAATTTTAAAACTTTTCTACATCGACTACCTTTCGAGAAAAAAGGAATGGTCAATCCTTTTTTTCTTGTAGACCAAAATTAATTACGTTAATTCCAGTTGTTGGTTTCATTTCGGAAGGAATTTTAATAAATTAGTTTTACCCAGAACGATGAAAACAATTTTCCAGAGCGAAAAAAAAAACACACAAAAAAAAGTTAAAAAGTCCCGAGGGACAACAAATCATGTGGAGCACAAATAGCAATTATTGGACCTCGGCGGTAAGAGGAAAAAACTCCATTTGCTCGACGTGTAAATTGATTTTCCGAGACGTTAGTCGAACCGCATGTAGATAAAAAACAACGATATAAAAAAGTTATAAAAAACCCGATGTTAAACTCAAACTCAAATTTTTTGTCATGGTAAGGGTAAAAATAACAAAACCCGAATAATCCCAATATTTGCAGAAACACTGGAACAATCCTTTAACACGGTGGTCAAGGAAATTCCACCAAGAGTTGAAACAAAAAATAATGTTAAAAAAAGCCGGACCTGAAGGAGGTGAACAACGTGAATAATGCGAGCGACAAATTCCGGAGCCTTTGATGCCAAAGGATTCTTCGGACAAGGACGACTTTGACGTGAGGACGGACGGAAGGGCGAGTGACATTTTGGGCGAAAGAGCGAAAACACCTTTTGGCAATTTGGCCACGACCACCATCGTCGTCGTCATCGTCGCCATATCGAATCGACCTTCTACTACGACCGTCGTCATCAGTCGCCGGTGGTTGTAATGATGAAATATCCTCGTTGGATCGTCGGCATCGATGACGTTGGACACTGTGGATTCCAATCAATTGTCCGATATATGGTCGAAGGTTGAGAAACCTGGTGGAAAAAAACAACTCCACTTTGGTATGAAAAAGTGGTTTCTTGTTCGAAAAAATGTGTTTCCTCCAGACATGTGGAACTTTGTCGAAGCCAGAAGACAAGGGAAATGGACAGACCAGGAGAATGGAAAGACCAGGAGGAGGGATAGACTAAGGGACGATATAAGAGGAATGGAGAGATCAGAGCGTTAGGATGGACCAAGACCACGACAATGAGTCCAGGTTCGGTTGTCGACGGCCTGTTGTTTTCTCAATATGTGTGCAAGGCTGGAAAATTGAGTAGACATGCGATGCTCTTCCGGCAGCTAATGGTGAACCTTTACGGAAATGAACGGAAATGGTCAAGATGCATGTAAACACCATGGTCCTATCGTCTCCTAACTGAGGCGAGTAGTTGGTAAGTTTCACCATTTTTTTTTTGGTTCGAAGCAGTTTTGTTTTTCCTCGTTTCGAAATTGTGGTTTTGTCTTAATCGAACACAATGTTCATGTTCGATGGGCTGTTTGTTATGATTGCACGACAGGAGTAATTGGAGTTGGAGGAGGAAGTTGCCTTGAGCCACAGGATCCTATGGTCCTCATCAACAAGGACCTCAACCTCTTGAGGTTTTCACATAACGTATAGAGAAGAAGACGAAAAAACGATGAGTTTTTTCCACCCCACATTCATTCAATGATGATAGCTCCAAAGTCTAGTGTATCGTTTCAGCACAAGGATTTTTCATTTTATGTCTTCTCCTACCATAAAAATGTTCACTTTTTTTCGAGAGCGGTAAAAAGTTGGCGTTTGCAAATTTTTAAAATATTTTCTCCTCACGTCGGCGACGTCGCTTAAACGCTCCAATGCGTGCAAAATGTTATGATAATGAGATGCCATCAACACCAACATTCCACCAGGGGTCAGGTCGGAGGCCCGGGTGGCAGGAGGAGGTGGTGGAAATTCCACCCACAGCCAGGGGCTAATTTTATTACGCTTCCAGAAACAAACACATATGCGTTTTCATATTAAGTGTGGCTGTTTTTTCCTTATCGTTTTCTCTTCTAGGCTCTTCGTCCTTACGGCGAAGGGTCCACTATAAACACCATCTGATGGCTGGTGTGAATGGCGAGGGGCTTTCATCTCTTTCTTTCATATGTTTTCACTCTCTCCCCCTACCCCGCCCTCTTCACTCTGGCAAAGAAATGCTGAGCTCAACAGCTTTTTAAGCAGCGGTTGAGATTTTTTCTTTTGTATTTTTTGTTTACTTTTTTAACATATGAAATATTGGCAAAATATTTGCTGTTTTGCACACATAAGGGGAGTGTTTTGGATATTGTTTTTGTATTTCATAATGTTCCCAAAGTTCGATGATATTTCCTCTTGTTGTTATTATTTTGATTGTTGTATTGACAGCTGTTGTTAAAATATGAAATGGCGAAAACGTGTCGATTTCTTTCGATTCAAATGATTTCTTCCGACTTCGTTGGGAGTTTCCAACAGACTACGGCATCTGGATCTAAATTGATATTGATTGCCGGGTTCATGTGAAATAAAACAGACCTTTTTCTCGCTTTTTAAAATTTATTCTAGTGAATGAACCCTTCAGTGAATTCATTGACTTTTTGAGAAGTTGTGATTAGCGAAGTCAAAGGGAATCATATTGGAAATCATGTTGGCTGAGGTCTTATTGGAAAATGGAAGGTTACAATCAGAATTGTGAAATCGTTACTATAATGAGGAAACTTCATTGTATTCCCATATCTCTAATAACATAGTCTATATTATGTTATAGAATATTGCAAATCGAGAAGTGTAAATGAAAGTCATGTGAAAAGACCTTTATTTAATCAGTGAAGTCGTGATAACGATATAATAAACCTATTGTAAACGAAGACACGACAATGTTGCAATATACCTCGGAGCTGATGGCAATGAAAATGAATCTTATCCATTGAAGCATTATAGCAAAGAACAAACATTGAATGAGTACTAGGTATAAATTAAAAAAATAATAATATTTGCAAACTACTCACTCGTGATTGTTGTCTGTGTTATCGGTGGTAATGGTGGATGGGCGTGTGTCGGCATCGTTCACGCCCACCGCCTCCTCTCCCGATCCCTGAGTGGTGGTTGGAGCAACTGATTGTGGAGCAGGAGCTGCATCGAGGGGAGCCGAAGGACCGCCTTCAACGCATCCTTGATTGGGTGTGAGGTTTCCATTGTTGTTATTGTTGGTCTTACTATTATTGTTCTTTTTGTATTTTTTGTTTAATTTATGTTGTTGGAATCTAATGAATTTGTTATTGTTGCTTTTATTATTGTTGACTTTGTTTTGCTTGAAATTGTTCTGGTTGCATTTGTTATTGTTGAATTTATTGTTTTTGTTTTGTGTGTTGTTGAACTTTTGGTTTCTGTTGTTGAACTTGTTGATGTTGTTGCTGTTAGAGACATTGTTTTTGTTGCTGTGCTGAGGTAGTTGAGGCCCTGCGCCGCCGTCCGTCTTCTCGACCTTCGTCGGGCACGCGGCGCCGACTTCTTGTGGCTTCTTCTCTCCGCCGCTCTCCATCGATGACCTTTTTTCTTGATTTCCACTAAATTCACTTCAGTTCTCATTGATAATATTTGAACTATTCATCATATTAACAATAACTCGCATGATATCACACAAAATCGCCTCTGGAGACGATTCTATTTCACTTTTGATTTACTTGCTTTTCGTATAATTTCTCTTGGCTTGGAACACTTTTCATTTACATTTTCACACAACTATCCTAAACGATAGAAATATGTATATAAAATCTATATAACTCGTTTATCAAAGAAATAATGTTTATTTAAACAAATGCCGCACTCAATTCGCACATATTTTTATTTGAGCATCACGTGTAACAGCTGATTGTTTTGACATTTACGTCTGACAGTTGCTCGTCGTTCGCCGTTCGGTTCGTAAACAAGAGCGAAAAGTTTGAGGCGAGTTTGCGCGTTTGACGTCGGATTTCTCTCCTCTCCACAGTGGCTTCCAAACTGCGTGGAGTGAGAAGGCAACAACAAATATAACCATATTTTGAGCAGTTTTTGTTTGTTGTTATTAAAATATTTGTTTATTTAATCTAATTAGTTCAATAAACTCATATGACAATTGTTTTCTGAGCGAGAAAAATATAATAAATAATTAATTATTATAATGAATTTATATGTTAACCACATAGAAAAATATTTAAATTTTAAAAATAATTTGTATTTACAATAAATAAAATTTAATAAATTTAATAAATAATAAATACATTTTTTTTTTAAACCACATCGAACGCAATATTTAAATTTAATAAAGTTTTGTTTATAATAAATGAAGTTATTTGGAATTTTATTTATTTTGATAAAAATTCAATTTACTGTTTTATTTGATATTTTCTATTTTTCTATATTTTTTTGAATAATTTAAGAATCTAGAAATCTAATTATTTTCTGAATATTTTTCAACTTTCAAATAAATAAAAGCTGTTTTTTTTAATAATGAAAGAAAGTTTTACTCTGGGGCCAAAACTTTTTCTACTTTTTCATTTCTGATGCCCTTTCCCTGCTCCAAAATATTCCAACCCTACTCCTTCCCACCCATTTGGGCCATTAGAAGACGCCTCGGAAAGAAAAACAAAAGAAATGAAAAATCTCAGAGTACAACAATACCAACAACAAACAACAATATCTCGCGCTCCACCGTCATGTTTATCCAAATGTAAAGATTTACATTTTTCTTACTTTTGGAAATGCGAAATTTTTGTTTGCTTCCCTTTTGTTATTTCTCTCCCTGTGTAGCTGTCTCATTCCCTCTCTATCTGTCTCTCCTCATCTTTCTCATTCCCTCTTATTTTTTCCATTCACTCTCTATCTTTCTCACTTTCTTTCTATATCACTCAGTCCATCTCTATCTATCTCGCTGCCTCCCAATCTCTATCTCACTCTTATTTGATTTTGAAATACTCGAATGATGCAGAATCTGTGTGATTGTTGGTGTATTTGCTATTGTTGTTGTTCTTATTACCTTTGTTATTGTTCTTATTGCTATTGTTGTTGCTGCAGATGTCTGTCTGTCTGTCTGCAGTGGCAACAAATGGGAATTTTTAAATTTCCATAATTATATGCATCAGCAGGTCGGCACAAAGGACGAAACAAATGGCAACGCTTTACCAATGGGTGGAGCCATCTACCAGAAGGGGAACCACCTCGAGGGGGGAGCTGAAAACAAAGTAAAGAAAAACAAAACACAGCGAAGCAAAACAAAACAAAGCAATAATAAAGAGAAGTGAAAAAAATGCAAGGAATTGTATTTTTCAGCAGAATAAACCAGGGATCAAGTGTAAATATTGACAGTTTTAAATTATGACGAATGAGGGAGGACGATGATTGAAGAAAGACGCAAGGAGAAAGAAGAAAGACGCGTGGAGACGGGGAGCAGAGGAGGTGAACAAAAGAAAAGGAAAACAATTGAAAATTAAAGTTAAAATGGTTCAAATTGCGTAAATTAATCGTTGGAATAATTGTGGAGAACAATTCAATGGTTTCTTTTAATATTTCTGTTACTGTTTTTTTATCTTATAAATTTTTTGTAAATAGTTTTT
The DNA here is from genome assembly GCA_017309665.1 of Coelopa frigida. NCBI lineage: Eukaryota > Metazoa > Arthropoda > Insecta > Diptera > Coelopidae > Coelopa > Coelopa frigida. The sequence continues at coordinate 37,126,503 of CM029561.1, read as the reverse complement.
TTAAATATAAATTTTTATGTATAATATAATACGAATGAGGAAGGAAATAAAATTGATTTAAGTATCTGGGGATGTAGCTCAGATGGTAGAGCGCTCGCTTAGCATGTGAGAGGTACGGGGATCGATGCCCCGCATCTCCAAATTCACTTTTTGTCAATTAAGATTAAGATTATTTTAATTTTTTATATAATACAAAAATTGTTTTTTAATCCTTAAAAATTAGTATAATAAAAAATACATTTTTTAGTACTTTACCTGCATTTTTATAATAAAAAAATTAACTCTCCAGAGTATAAATTCAAAAAAAAAAAATAATTCTCTGGAGATGCGGGGCATCGATCCCCGTACCTCTCACATGCTAAGCGAGCGCTCTACCATCTGAGCTACATCCCCACTTAAGAAGTATCCAATCGACCACTGGCTCAAGATGGTCTCAAGTGCTGCATGGGAATTATAAGAAATGCAAGCGAGTTGTAAAAAGTTCATTTTGACCCAGTTTTCAACTTGAAAATACCTGCTTTTGTCAATTACCTGACCGGCATGACAATCAAACGCGACGCGATCAGCGCGTGGTTCCGCATTACAAAATCCACACCCATTCAAATCCAGTTTTCAGGTCTAGTTTTAATCTATTAAAAGGTTTCCACTCGCTCGAAGTTATGAGCCCAAAAACTGTAGCTGGTCGATCGATTGAGTTGAGGAAACCAGTTTCGCTAAGCTGATGGCTTTTTGATCGATATTGACAAAATTATCCGAAATCAAATTAAAATGCCTTTCATATACAAAGATTGGATTTTTTCTAGTTTTAAAAAAAATATATTGAAAAAAATCGGTATAATAATATTGGAATAATATTATATATTTTGTGTAATATTTGCATATCTTTAATAATTCCTTATTCCTAGACTTTGAGACAGAAATATTCAAATATTTTTGTTTTAAAATTACATTTCCAATATATATTTTTTTAATTGTTTTTATAATATCTGTATATATTTTTTTATGAATATTGTTAGTTTTGCTTTTTTTATTTATTTTGTATATTTTTTCTGAATATTACGTTTTTTTATTTTGTTTTTATTTTTGCAAATAAAACTGTTTTGATAAATTTCAGTCGACTCAAATCCAGTTTTGAACCTACGTCGAGTCGACAATAATTTTTTATAACAAAGTCTCGCTTCGACCACGTCGGCCACGAAGCTCTTCAACAAGCTGATGTTCTAAGTTCTTATATAACTTGCTTACACATCATATTTTCATGCCTTCCATGCTAAAAATATCTTCTCTATCTTCTTCAGTAGTTGAAGACGCGTCGATGGCAAAAAAGCAGTCGGGCTCAACCGGGATTTGAACCCGGGACCTCTCGCACCCAAAGCGAGAATCATACCCCTAGACCATTGAGCCTCTTAAGAGATTTTCCACAAAAACCTCTTTTATACAACGAATTTCGAGTTGATGGAATAAATTATTTTCGAAAAAACTGGATGTTAAAAGCTTTTATACGAAACTAGTATTTGAATTGAAACTTTATACGAAACTAGTATTTTAATTGAATGCAAAGAAACTAGTTTTTGTTTAGTACATACGGATAGTGCAGTGGGAGAGGTTGGCAACCCTTTTCAAGTGGGGATGTAGCTCAGATGGTAGAGCGCTCGCTTAGCATGTGAGAGGTACGGGGATCGATGCCCCGCATCTCCAATCGATTAGCTTTTTGTTTAATTTTTTACTACCTATTCAAAAAGTCACCTTTGATCTTTAAAGAGAACGACCTTTAAAGAGGTGGATAGAGAGGTCGAAAGAGTCCTTGGAGACCCTGCGTGACCCGTGGCCCATCACTTGTTTGTTTCCTTGCTGAAGTTAATTAGCTGCGGGGTGCAAATAACTTCCACTTGGCCTGACTCGTTGCCACAAAGACCGCTCTCTCCCTGCCCACATCTCTCTCTCTCTTTTTAACCAATCCTCCACCAGCCACGCCTCCACCTCAACTTTTTCCCCAACCACGTCGACCACAATTACTTCCATCAACGTTTAACAACCTTTGGCGCGAAACGCGGCGAAAACAATAGAATTTTCTTTTAAACAAATAAATGTGGCCAACAACAGCAACAACGAAAAAAAAAATGGTTAATTGCCTTTTGAGGGGGTTGGACGAGGACTCGAACGCGGATTGGAGGTGGTTCCGTTGACTTCGGGTCGCCGTGGACAAAGCGTGCTTAATCCATGTTTAAAGCCTCGGCGATTATCTCCGAGTGAAAGCGTGAACACTTTGATTATCTTGGTTATTTTGACGGCTTGTCTGGAGGGTTCTTCGTAGTCTGCCATGAAGTGGGTGGCAACGGGGATTCTTTGGATGATAATCCATCGCCGTCGAAAGTGAGGGTTCAATTTTTGGTGAAGGTGAAGTTAGTCGCGAAGTCTTTGTAATTGAGTTTCAACCGGAAGCACTTCCGGTTAGGGTTGGGAAAGCCTTTCACATTGGTTGTGGAAACTAGTTTGAAGATTGTATAAAAATTATTGGAAAATCTGTACTTTTTGGCGAATCTATAAATATTTAATATATGTACATAATCTCTGACAAATTTTAAAAAAGCACAATGTTTAAATTTTATGAATTTTTCATATTTTTTTTTCAGAATTTTTAATTATTTTAATTTTCAGAATTTTTCAATATTAAATTTTCAGAATTTTAAATAATTAATTTTTTTTTCAATTTTTCTATTTCATTTTTCAAAATGTAATTTGAATTTGTACAAATTTTTTCCTAATTTGAAATTTTCAAAATGTTCATATTTAAAATTTTCATAATTTTTCAGTTTTAATTTAAAGATTTTTTCAATTTAAAATTTTCAGAAATTTAGAATTTTTTGAATTTTTCTAATTTAAATTTTCAAAATGTAAGTTTTACAAATTTAAAATTTTCAGAATTTTCCAATATTAAAATTTGCATAATTTTTGTGCTTTAACATTTTTAGAATTTTTAAAATTTTAAAATTTCTGAATTTTTCAAAATTTTATTGTAAATTTTTAGTACGAAATTCTCGAACCCTTTCGACCCTCCTCCACCACTTGATTTCAATTCCCAGTGTGAATTTAATTATTCATAACCTCAGCTTCTGCTGTGATTTTATGGCCGCGTCGTGCCGTTTACGACCCACCTTAACCTCATCCATTTCTCACACTCCAATCACCTCCCCCACCATCGCTGGGCCACCCTTCTATGGTAATGACGACGACGACGATGTCGCGAAGTCATGTTTTCTTATCGTTCCCACATTCGCGATCCCCTGGCTCGTGGATCTGCGTCGCGTCGGGTCGTGGATGCGGCGTTTCGACGTCATAAATGGTAAGTTATAGCGACGCAGGTTAAATGCCTGCTTGCCTTCGTATAAATACCCACCGATCCTTTGTCTAAACACACACTCTACACTCAATCGAAATAATTAGTGGATTGGGTGGAAACGACGAATTTTCGATGGATATTATTTTTTTGTTCATAGAATTTTGTATAGTTTTAGTTCGTTTTTTTTTGTTGTATATTGACAATAATTAAAAATTCTCATTTTGAATATTATGAAAATATGTTTTAAAAAATAAAAAATTAATTTTTATATAGATTTAAGAAATTAATTGTGTAAATAGAGTAAAAAAATAAAATATATATTATAGTTAAATATATATTAGAGTTAAAAATAAATTAAATCAAAAACATACAATAATTATGTAAACATAAATAAATTGACGACATAAAAATTCTTGTTCCTAGATGTAAAAATATTTATTTAGAGAAAGTTCGATTAAATGATGAAGTGAATAAATATTTATTAACACAAAGCAAAAGTATTAGTTTCTCACGTTTATGAACAAGTCTAATTTTGAATTCTAAAATTTTGCAAATGTTTAACTTGCGTCGCGAAAATGTGGCCATAACAATACACCGGATGGATGGTGTGTTGTGGGAAAGGGTTGCGAAGGAAGTGGGGGCTGTGAAGGAAGTGGGGGCTGTGAAGGAAGTGGGGCTGTGAAGGAAGTGGAGGCTGTGAAGGAAGTGAGGGGTGAAGAGGACACGAGGAAATCTCTGTGCCAGTGGATTTCGGTTTCACGCGCTGGCTGCCAGTCTGAGATATTTTAATTCACAAAATATTTAGACATATTTCGTGTAATTTCGTACGTTCGCGGGAATGGAAAACATAAGTTTTGCCAAAAGTTTCGTTTCTTATGTCGACAACGTGAGTCTTACCACAGTTGTTATTGTCGAAGATACAATTGTTGTTGTCGAAGATACAATTGTTATTGTTGTTATTGTCATAGATAGAATTGTTGTTGTATACAATTATGACTTTTGTCGTCTCTGTTGTCGTTGTTGTTATTGTTCTGGAGCCCTTTGGCCAAAAGGCTTTTCGTTGTTTTCCTACCAAACCAACGTCTTTGATTCATCTCTTTCTTGGCTTCGTCGGTCGCTTCGTTGTCGGGATTTAGAGGAAGTTCAGCAGGATCTTAGCTAATTCAATTTTGATGCCTGATTTGATATTAATTGAAAACTGTTCGTTTGCATGCCGCAGGACATTTCAAGGAGTTGCGTCAAGTTAAAGGAGGTTGAACAACATGAAGAATGGAAGGAGAAAAACTTCTACTATGGATAGAACTTAAACTTCTTCAGCTATGGAACTTCGTCTAGGAGATCTCTTCTTCGAATTCAAATACATTCTTTTGTCATTTGTCCACCTGGTTTTATTCCATTCATTTCTATTCGATATATAGAATATTTTAATACATCTTTCCATACCATCATGTACCTCTCAATCTCTTTCTTTTCTATCCTTTTCTATATTTTACTCGCGTCCCTCTAATTTCCTTATACCGAACCCTCATAATAGTGTCAATTAACTTCTCACATGTGCCCGAAATAACGTGAAATTCTTCATCTTCCCTCTCTCTCTACCTTTCTCTCCTCATCATTCCAATCTCCGAACATGATGTCGTTGGGTAGTTGGTAGTTTTTGTTGTTATCTCTATATATGAAGACATCTTCCATGGCAATGACGATATCAATTTTGAGAGAGCGTAAACATTTGTCCACAATCAACCCTGGAGAAATTCTCATCCTCTTCCTTCAGCATCCTCATCTTCCTCCAGAATCCTCATTTGCCTCCTCTGTTCCCTGACCCCTGAGACAATGATAATAGTTTAAATGTTCTTGATAGCTTTGATTTAATATATTCTGCCCCAACGAGACACAACAACAACAACAAGGGTTGGGGAGGGTATTTTATAGTTGTTGGAATGGCAATTGCCACTTGACTCGACTGGAACATGTGTCAGCGGATCTGAACCGAAGCATATGAAACTATTAGATAAACACATGCGGGATGGTCTGGATGAAGAAAGGAGGATGCAGGATGAAGGACATAGGACTTGGGTCCTCTGGCTGTTGGGATAGTGGCGAAGGGACGTTTGGTAATTAGTTGGAACAAGCAGAAGGCAGGAACCAGAGGCAGATCTTGGGGATGTGGGGGGTGGTCCGAGAAGGAAGACGATAGGCAAAGGAAGATGGTGAAAAAGGAATCCGACCGCCCACGGATGGCATCGAAGGACGACAACAACGAAGATGAGGACATTTGTCTTTTGGCCGTGGAACGAACCTTTTTGGCGTTATGAATAATTTAGACCATGGTGGGGAGATGAAGAAGAAGAAGTCAATAACAATGGGATATCTGTCCGACCAACCGAACGTCCTTCCATCTGTCTGTTCAATCGTCTGTCCCAACGTCCTTCCATCTGTCTGTCCTTCTGTCGGCATGTCTCACAAACCGCAATCATCTCTCGAGCTAAGAACTTGTCGATGGTGGAGTCTGTGAACCGACCACAGCACGTCTTCGGCAACGTCTTGGACAAGTTAATAATGTCCTAAAGATGAGGCTTAATTTGAAAATAAATTGATAAATTAAGGTAACTAAGGGTACTCAAACAGATAGCTACACAGACAGGCAGACAGACAGAAAGTTGTCTTGTTGGTTTGTCCAAAGATAACCTTAATATTAATTATTTACACACGTCGCAGGACTCGAGGTCCTTGTCTCGAATTAATGATAATTTCTTTAACTTCTTCTTGTCGCCTGTGTCTCCACCTCTTCCTCATTCTTCCTCCATCTTCACCTCTTCATCTTTCTCCTCTACCTCCTCCAATATCTTCCTCTGCTTCTCATTTGTCCCTTTCACATTTGCATAATTTTGTTAACAATAAAACCTCAATTAAAGCCATGTCCTTTCGACTTCTTCATTACTTTTTGTTCCCTTTCTTCCGCGATTTCCTTTTTATTCTCGCAGACATTATAATTTCTTGTTAGACTCATAATTGTATGGTCTGGACTCATTTCGCCTTGACTTGTCTCGTTTCCTTTCGTCTTGATTGGTCTCGTTTTGGTCAGTTTTGGAGGATTTTCTAGGCTTAACTTTAATTAGGAGTCAAGTTGGGTTCTTATTCTTTGTCATTGGGCTGGTGATTTTCACCTCTGGCTCATTGGGAAATATGTTCGAGGAGGGGTGGAGGGAGAGGTTGATGAGAGGGGGATCTACGTGATAATTAGTGGCGGGGCTGGCTTTGGATTTTTTCATACTGTCTGTATAGAGTTTTGTTCCAACATTATACAGTAGAATTTTTCTTCCTTTTTGTGGTATTTTCTCAATTTTCTTTACTATTTCTGTTTTTTTGTAAAATGTTCTATATTTTGTTCTCTACTTTTTGTGTAGTTTTCTCTCTTTTTTGTAGTTTTCTCTTTTTTTCATTAATTATCTCTTTTTGTGGAATCTTCTTCTTCCCTTTCTTTTTACTCGTGCCTTCTTTTTAGAGATTAATCTCTCTCATTGAACTTATGTTAATTTTATGGGGAGGGTTTTCCTCCCATCCATCAATGTTCTGGACAAGTCTCAAAAGCAGAAAAATTCTCAAGTCAATACCGATTCCCCTTCTCTTTCTTTCTTCGTTCTCTCCCTTTCCATCTAAAATCCTTTGCAAATATGCCAAGAAATGAATTCCGTCGCCCTCTCGAAACAAAACCTCGCGACCATCGACTCGTCAACCTCTTGCAAAGTCGACCTCTTCAATAGAATTCGAAACCCACACTCGATTCTGAATTTCCTCAAACTCTATACAAGAACCACCAGAACCCCCCAAAATCTGGAGCCGCAGCAGGACAAACAGTGTCTCGTCTTCGTCTTCCATTCGATTTCCACAAAAGACGTTCGCCGAATGAATGCTCTGTTTACACGAGGTCCTTTTAACCAAGTTGGTGGCGACCCCCCTCCTTCTCCAATTTCCTTCCCCACCATAATGGATGACCTCATAGAGAGAGAGAGAGAAAGAGAGGGAGTGAGAGTGTGAGTGGTGAGAGGAAAAGTTTGATTTTTTATTGTTAAAACATAAAAAGCCAAAGGGCAAACATGCTTCAGAGTCATAAAAAGATGCCGTAAGACAAACAACCGGGAGGGGCAAAGGACAATGACAACAATAACAACAAAAACATACAGAGGAAGGTCTGGAATGGGGGATAAGAAAAACGAGAAGAAGAATATGAAGGGGAGCAACATATAAGAACATAAAGATCAAATGTCAATACAAGAAGCTGCGGCAAAGAGGTTAAATGCCATGGAACAAAAACAAGAGAGAGGAATAAGAACAGTGGCAAGAAAACAGAAGAAAGGATAAACAAGAGGGGAAGAACGAGACAGAGAGTGAGGAGGAAGACTGAGTAAGGAGGAAAACAACTTCTAAACGTTGTCATAAAAGAAAAACTTAAGACATTCAATAAGTTGGCAGGACCTTTTATCGCTTTAAATATGGACTGATGACCTCCCCATCCCTTTCTCTATCCCTCTCCCTCACTCCTTCACATTTTCCCTCTCCACAAGAATGCGTAATCCGTAATGGGCTAGAGAAGGACTGAGAGAGAAAGAGACCATGGCCATCGAATGTTTATGGCCGACAAATTGTTTTTAATGCCGAAGCATCGAAGCTAAATGCGTGAGAGTGTGCTCGTATGTGTGTTTGTGTGTGCGTGTGTGTATTTGTGAATGAAATATGAAGTTAATAAAAATAAAGGATGCGAATTAAAGACCTTTCTTTCTATGCATGAGCGAGAGAAAATACACAAGGATATATTTTCAATTATAATTTTTTCCACAGAAAATGGATTCAAAGAAAAGCACAAGAGAAGAAAGGCCAGTGAATAGAGAGAGAGATAGAGTGGAGAGGGAGAGAGTGAGGAGAGAGGGGGTGACAGAGTGAGGAGAGAGAGAAGAAAGAGAGCGAGTGACAGTCGAATAGATGAGATGGAGTGCTTCGGCAAACAGATCCTTCCATTGTCCTGTGCAGTTGTCGTCTCATCGTGCAGCTCGGGGCTCGCATGTTGCAAACTCAATATTTGCCAACAATTGCCGACTGTTTTCCACACATTGTTGTTTTCGACACTCACCCATACACACAAACAAACACACATACACAACGAACCCCTCGAAACAGCTCCATGACCAAAATCGAAAAAAAGGCGAAGAGGAGAAAAAAGTCCCGAAATGAAAATAAAACTCAAAATCACATGCAGAAGCAACGAACGCATCCTGAAGGCATTCACACAGCGAAAATTTTTAAGCAAATAAAACCTTTCAAAAATACTTCGCCCGAAAAATAAAGAATAAAAAAATCATCCGTCCATCGTTGGTACACAATTGGACGAAGGGATTTTTGTTGTCTCGATTTTTTTCAGTTTTTTTGGAAGTCCCGTCGTTGTCCCGTTGTCTCACCCATGGTCAGCGCCGGATGGTAACGTGTCCTTTGTTTAACGAATCGTATAAATGCGGGCATCACTCATTTATGAGTGGAGTCGCCGTTTATTTGAGCTGACAAGAGTGGGAGGTGCTCCACAATCCCCCCAACCCATACACAAACACACTCTCTTCTTTTCTACATACACCATTACCATCATAACGTAGTCACTTGAATAAACTCTCGAAATTGATGTATGTGTTTGAGGAAATCTGTAAAAATAATTGATTGAGAAAGGTATTTTAACTTGGAGTTCAATTTTAAATTAAGTATAAAATTAATATTTCTTGTAATTATATTTTTTACATATTTAAATTTATAAAAAATATATACAAAAATATTAAAAAAATGAAAAAATTTATTTTAAAAAATAATTCTTTTTATTAGAAAAAAAATAACTCTGATCGAACCAACTGTCGACCATAGGCCCCGGCGAGATTCGAACTCACGATCTCCTGTTTACTAGACAGGCGCTTTAACCAACTAAGCCACGGCGCCTTCGAATCTCTTCACGCTTCAACCGATAACTTCTCCGTCATAGTGCAAGGTCGCGGGCTATACAAGAATTAGTACTAGAAATACCATGAGATACCGTGTCCAATGGTATCATTAGGTTGAGATCTCAGAGATACCACTGAGTGGATCTAACAAAGGGAACTATTTTTAGAGACACTTGGTTAAAGAGAGAGAGAGGGCGAGAGAGAAAAACAGGTGGTTTTCTGGTATTGATTGGGAACGTAAAATCATAAAACGGAAATGTAAAAATCATATACTTAAAATATCTAGAGAAACTCTTCGTCATCTCGTAAAATAAAGATGAACATTGTTTTCCATAGACTATAGCAAAAGCCAACATCAATTTTCATATTGGGTTCCATCGCAAGCAAAATCTTATCATTCTTCCTTCAAAATTAGGGGAATAATCTTCGAGTTTAAGAGGCTCGTCTTTGAACTCAGGAGTCTCATCTTCCAATTCAGGAGGCTCATCTTCGAAATAGAAGCTCTTTAAGAATATCAGCCTCTTGGGGCGGCGAACGAATAAAATTAGCATAACAAACAAATTTACACAATAATAAAAGTTGTGGCCATTGTTATCGTAGTGTCGTAGACATGACCAAAAGAGAGACAGATATGACTAAAAGACAGACAGACGGACAGTCAGAACAGACACACAAACAAGACGCGACGATAAAAAAGTGCACCTATACAAGATGATTATGTCCGTAATTACATGACATAAAGACGCGATTATCCGTTGGGCAAAGTGTTGGTCGTGGTTTCCGTCGAATGTTCCCTGGTCTCATTTGTGGTTTGAGATCCTCCTAGACCATGGTCTAAGGGTTCTTTGGTCTCAGGAATTTGCATAAAAATCCATAAAGGTGGGGATGGCAAAGGGAAAATGAGTGGGGAAGAAAGGCAGATAAAATGTTCACCTCGCCGGAATTCGCTACATGAGGTGTTTGTATAATTTTTCAATATCTTCCTACGATTGCTCCTTTCGCTCCTTCTTGCTCCTTTTCGTTCCTTTTTGGTCCTTTTACTTCTTCTTTATGTTCCTTTTTGCCGGAAAGCTGTAGCCTTAAGATAAATAAATAAATACACTCATCGAAAATATTGACTTTTGTCGGGTCGACAGGAAGATCAGGAGGGTTTGGATTCAAGTGGGGGCGACGGCTTAAGGTGAGATTACGACGGCCGCTGACATGACTCGGCTGAAACTTTCTGATTAAGTTGTTTTGCTGTGACTTCGCTGAGCTCCTGAGGAAGTGTTTGCATTTTCGTCGCTGGCGAGATAAAGTCGTTCTCGTATTTTTCACCTTTCTCTCCATCATATTTCTTCTTTCTCTTCCTCTCATTCCTTCCTTTCATTTCTTCTCTCGACCTCATACCATTTTTTCTATATTCTTTATTATTTGTTGGCTCTTGCGAAAATCCCTCTCAAAATTAATATCTCTGATGAATTTTCATGACGTGCATTATTATTACCATATTATATTATACACCTCATGAACGTTTTCCATCGCAGAGAAACCCATAGAGAAGAATAGCAAGATTGGTTGGGTTGTTGGTGTGAGTGTGAGTGTGGCAACGCCAACAAGCGAGACGTTGCCAATTTTTATGTAAAGCAATTTATTTTGAATTATTTTTATGGCACTTATCGTCTCGTTGACTAAGCATTTCACAAGGACCTTCCTTTGCATTCCGATGATTCTGGTGAGAGAATTTTTCATAGAGTTTGAAAGAAGCCTCGCCCCTTTAGTGGGCGGCAGAGGATATTCATGAGTGGAGGTGTCTTTTATGCTAGACATACCTTGGGTTCTTGTCTTCTTTTCGCTCCACTTGTGGAGAGTCATTGGAAATAATAGATCTATTATTATGTGGTGGAAAATTAAGGAGGCTTAACAAGGGTGGATTTTTCTTTTGGTGGTCGGTCTCTCGAAGACTATCGCGTATACCATGGCGATGGCAACGTTGTCTCCTCTGGGTTGTCATGTCGACCATGTTTACAAACAACCCGCAATAGTTTTTACTATTTCCCAAAACTAGAGAGTTCGAGACAAAATGCTGAACTTCACATACGTGGAATTTCCCTGTACCGTAGACTTGAACACCTTGAAGGCGTATCTCGTGCCCAGTCGGACGTTACTCCCTAAGATCCATGGCAAGAACCTCCACCAATTGTCCGCCGGTGAGACAAACAACGAGTCGTCGTTGTCGTCATCGACTCAGCCACAGAGTCCGAAGTCACTGCGTCACCTGGTTCTCGATGCAATCGTCGCCAATTGGGAAGGTGAGTGGGGGTCGACGACATTGATATGAAAAGCCTTGAATACGCCTCGAATACTCTTTGAGCACTCCTCTAACCTCGTTCCAGAGATTCCCGTGTACGATGAGCTGCCACAGCAAGCGGATCGCAACTACATCCTCAGTCACCTGGACGTGAATTTGCCGCTGAAGACGCTCAGCACTCACATCGTGGAGGATTTCTTTTGGCGCAAGAGCTACCACAATCGCTGGAAGGTCCCAAGACAAACGACGACAATGACGACGACAACGACGACGATGTCAACATCTCGAAAGCCATGGATTAACATCTACATGGAACGACATCTGCAGGAGTTCATCGAGAATCTGGCGACCGCCGACTACGAACGTGAAGCCGTCGAGCAAGAGTTGGACACTTGTGCCGTGTATATAAATCACTTGGAGATAGATTTCCTACAGCCGTCGATGGGCGTCGAACGAACCGGAGGTGGGTTGATCCATTTTGTTCCGGAAGTCGATGGCGTTGTTTATGTGAATGTTGTGTGTCTTTGTCTTGTTGTCTCCAGATCACATTCCGCTCGACTTCATCCTCAGCAGTCTGTCGGAGTTGCAGACTCTGCGTCTCTCCTACTGCACCAAGACGGTGGGCAGCAATTTCTACCTCGGCTCGAACACGATGTCCCAGCGCGACATTCTCTTCCTGGCCCGTGGTCTCAGTCGCTGCCACGAACTCGTCGACTTCTGGTGAGGACGAGGAGAAGGAGGAGAAATGTTTTTGAATAACATGGTATTTTGTTGTTTTTCGTCATTCGCAGTCTGCACAGCACGAAGTTGGAGGCGTATCAGTTGGGTTTCATTGCCCGGAGTCTGGACAAGGGTTGCCACCATTTGACACGCCTCACACTGATGCATTGCGCTCTGGGGGACGAGGGAATCCGAAATTTTTTGGAAGCCTGCAATCGGGAGTCCTTCGCAACGCTGACCCACCTCGACTTGACCAACAACAAGATCTGTGAGTGGTGGAATTAAGAAAAGAAGGATTTCATTATTTCATTACTATTTTACTCAACTATTTCTCTCTCTCTCTCTCTCTCTCTCAGCGGCCGAGGGCGCCTTCCTGTTGAGTCGCAGCTTCAGCGGCCTCTCGCTCGAGCATCTGTCGCTCCGTCTGAATCCGATTCGCAGCGATGGAGCCGCCACCGTCCTCTCGATGCTGCAGCCGTTGCCGCTTCGTGTCCTCGATTTGGGCGCCTGTTACATGTGTCCATCGATCACGAAGGTCTTCATGCAGCTGATCGTGCAGAACAAAACGATTCAAGAGCTGGACATATCGAACAATGATTTGCGCGCGGATTTCGGAAAGCATTTGTATAAAGTGATCGGGTTCAATAAAACTCTGCAGCGCATGGACCTGAGGAACACGGGCATCTCGTTGGAGGATCGCAATCGGTTCAGCGAGATTCTGGGGCAGAACGTGCAGGACTCGCCGAGGACGAAGGTTAGTTTTAAGGATTAAGGTATGAATGTAATGAAGTATAATAAAATAATATAAATAAATATTTTTATACAAGAATTTCATAAAACCATTTCATCTTTGAAACCATCATCTTTGAAAATTTTAAAACGAAAATAAAATGAAAAAAATTAAATATTTAAAAAGTTATTAAAATAAAAAATGCAAATTAAATATTTAAAAAAAATACAAAATTTACAAAATATTTGTATAAAATTAAATAAAATAATATTAATATTTTTTTACATAAATACATTTAGATTTTAAATAAAATATAAGCACTACAAAAAATAACTCTTTCTTTTTATTTAAATGTAAACAATAATTTTTATACAAATTGTAGTTTTTAATAGTTTAATAGAATTGAAGATAGAATGTACATATTAAAAAATATATTTATTAGAAAATAAATTTTTGTAATTTTTATAAAATTTTAAAAAATATCTAACAAAAAAATTAAACCTGTTTCCGCCCGGGATCGAACCGGGGGCCTTCCGCGTGTTAGGCGGATGTGATAACCACTACACCACGGAAACGGTTGGGTTGGGTTGAGTTGTCTCCATACCTAAGATATTATGATTCGAAGACCAAAAGTATGTAGTTTTTAAAAGATTTTTTGAAAGATTTTTTGAAAGATTTTTAAACATTCCTATTAAGTGCACATTTATTTTTAAAATACTTACATCTTAAAATATAACTCAACTGAAAGAAACTCAAAATAAAGGAAACCTTCACTGAGATCCCTGACCACGCAAGTCCATTATCTCCTTACCACTGTCATATTTCGCAAGGGTTTCGTCGTCCTCCATGTGGAGTCAAAATAATAATAATCGACCTATAAATCTTGGCCGGATTATCCTTGGATGATTTATGGCCCGAAGGTGAGAGTGAAGATGGAATCGTTTGAGTTGGAGGTGAAGATGAATGTGGTGAAAATACGTGAAGGAGCCTCACAAATGACGGCTGGGGACAATAACAGCAACAACAACAAAAGACACACTTTTTTTAAAGAACTTTGAAAACTTTAAAAAGTCTTTACGGATGTTGGTTCTTATTGTTTTTGGCCTTTGGGAGGGAATTCAAAGTTCATTGGTCATCAAATTATTTTAATTAGATCTGGCAGCTTTTAACCCTCTTTAAGCCATTAGCCAAGGAAAACACACTTTAGCCCAGCCAAAAACAACAACAACAACTACAAAATAAGAATAACAAATTTCGGAGCGACAATTAGAGAGAGAGAAAGAGATAGAGACAGAGGGAGTGAGAGAGAAAACAACAATGTCAGCAGGAAAAACTTTTTAAGTGTTCACTTGAGGCAGGGTTGCCATCAACTTTATCCCATTTAAAACAACAACATCAACCAAAACAACAAGGCAACAAAAAACCTTAATAAACAACAACAAAATTAGATAATAAAAACAATGCTAAATAAAAAAAGGTTCAAGTTTTTGTTGCTCTTTTTTGGGGGTCTCTTTCACTCTCATTCTCGTCTTGGGTTTTAATGAAATTTGCCGTAGGGATTTTTGCTCCTTTCGAGAGGTTGCCATAAGTTTTCTCTCGTTCTCTAACCCTCACTTTTTGTTGTTGTTGTTGTTTTTAATTTTATTACTTAGGTGTCGGTTGATGCCATTTTGTTGACATACTTTAGCCTTATTTTCGTTACTTGTTGTTAATATTATTATTGTTGTTGTTGTTCTCAGAGGTTTTTCACCCGCCAATTGATGTAATTAATAATTCAAGACATTGATGTCTGTGAATGGGTCGCAAAGGACGAAAGATGGATGGATGGATGGCATCAAGTTGGGGAAAGGTCAAAAGAAGGTTATTTTGTTGAGAACTCTTCGAAAAAAAACCAATTAATTTTTGTTGAATTTTTGTTTCACATAAAATCACTTTTTTCTTATCATTTTATTTTTCTCTTCTCGTTATATATATTTTTTTTCTTTTTCTCTCCTCCCTTGGGAACTTTTCCTTCACTGCTATTTTTCAATTAAAATCAAATTGTATTCCATGCTCTTTCCCTCTCTGTCTTTTTCTCTATCTCTCTCTCTCTCTCCCTCTCTTTCTATCTACCTTTTCTCCCTCTATTTCTCTCTGTCTGTCTGCTCTCTGTTTATTTAGGACGCATCGTTGTTTTTCTAATGTGAAAGTGAAAAATAACATCACGAAAAACACTCCAAGCTTCACCATCTCCCTCTATATCTCTCCCCCTTTATCTAACTTTTTCTCCCCCTTGATCTCACGTTGTCTTCCACACTCCCTCTCCCTCTTTTCGTCGACACATTAAAACCCATGTGAGAAGATCCATGCATTACTTTCGAGTGTGCTCTCGAGTGGTTTTCGTTTTCCGAGGCTTTTAGTTAAGTTTCAAGCTTCGAATATCCTCACTTCTGAGGGTTTTTAAGAGGATGGCGGGGGGAACAAATTTATAAAATTGAAAGTTAAAATTGAAATTCGAAATTATTAACAAGACTCCTTCATCAAATGGAACTGTTACGATTGAATGGAACTATTTAAGACTAAAAAGAACAAAAGATGAACAAAGATTCTCAAGTCGCGTGAAAACGTCTCCTTCTTTGTGGCAAACTCTGGGACTTCTTCGCACCCCATAAATCTTTCACGGATTCACTCTTTGATTTATGTCGATGCAAAGTTTGGAATACACCGAAACTCAGGGGTCGAAACATGCCGACAGACGGCGGGGTTGGACGGACAGATAGCCAGACAGACAGACAGATAGGTTGTGAAACACAAGACAATGCTTTGATATTAAAATACTAAGGAGCGAAAAATATGTAAATGTCTGGTTTTCTTTTATTTTTTTCTCCTCTTAGAATATGCAATAAAAAATGATTTCTGCATTTGGATTTTTTCTGCTAAATTAACAATTTATTTTGAATGACTGGCATCTGCAGAAAATGGTCAATTTGACCCACCTCCAACCTCTGGCGCTCCCTCAAGACAGAGAGAGAGACAAAAAAAGAACCTCAATTAAATTTAGATTAAAGTTAATTGTTGTTGTGCGAATTTCTTCTTTCCGGACCCTTGCCAGAAAGAGAAACGAAAAAAGATATTAAACAGAAAGAAGTCAAGAAGAGACAATTAGTGTCTGCTGACTAAGAATCAAGGGTTAAGGAAACCCTTTCAGCAGAGAAGTTGATGACGAATAAAATTAGGACGAGGAGATGAGGACGAGGAGCTGAGGACGAGGTGATGAGGGAGTCAAAAGGCGCCGCATGTCTCGGGGCATTCAAATTTTTCTTAATCATTTATGATTTCCATTTGCCATTTTTTTTTGTTTCCACCCTCCATCAGCCGATGTCAGCGAAATTGAAAGTGAAAACTTTTCAAATTAAATGAAAATGTCGAGAAATCGCTGCAGTCAGCCATATATCATCGATTGCCAGACATTGTTGCCAAGAGATAATTACATTTTCAGTATTGGTTTCATTTAAATACAGTTTATTGTTATCTGCTATTTAAATATTTGCCTTTTGTTTATTTTCTCTTCTCGAGTCAAGTGAAACAGATGTCTGAGATAAGAGTTGTGTTTTGAATATACAATAGTTGTTTTTTGATTATACAATAGTTGTTTTTTAATTATACAATAGTTGTTTCGAAATAGTATTTATTTTTACTAATATTTGTTTTGGTGGAATTTTAATAGATAGCTACTAAAGGTATAAGTATGAGGCTCAATGGTCTAGGGGTATGATTCTCGCTTTGGGTGCGAGAGGTCCCGGGTTCAAATCCCGGTTGAGCCCGATTTATTTTATTTTCTACGGAATTGATTCTATAGAAATCAGTTAAATGCAGTATATTTTTGCGAAAGGCAAAAAGAAAATGCAATAATAAATATTTTGGAGATGCGGGGCATCGATCCCCGTACCTCTCACATGCTAAGCGAGCGCTCTACCATCTGAGCTACATCCCCGTTATATGAACCGGATCAAATCTTCACCTCTGAATCTCGAAAACCAATCAAAAACTAACTGAAACCAACAAAAAAATCAACCAAAAACCTATCAAAAACCAACCAAAAACCAACAAAAAAATCAACCGAAATCCAAATCATGCAAGGTTTCAAAAACCTTTTACCATGGTCAACGCGAATGCAAGTCGTAGAGAGAAAGAGTAAAAACCTGCATTGAATGTTGATAGGTTGACTAATTGATCGAGCCATGGATTGGATTTGGGAACTGGTTTAAGCTGGTTGGTGATGATATGAAGTTAAGTAAGGTAAGGGTCGGTGTATTCGAGATAGCGGTAAGTTTCTTGATTACAAAACTGTATGAAGATTTTTGGGTTTATTACGTTTTAAATATCATAACCAAAGGTAAAATTAAAAGTTTCTATAAAACATAACATTAAAAATGAAAAATATTAATTATTAAAAATATGAAATTTAATATAAAATCAGAAAAAACTAAACATAAGAAAAACAAATTAAAAAATTATTTAAAAAAATAAAAGTTTAAAATCTAATTTAAAATTTTTTAGATTTTAGTTTTACATTTTAATATATTAATAAAATACATTGATAATAGCATATATTAAATAATAAAAAAATTCAAACAATTTAATAATTACATTTTGAAAATAGTAACAATTTGTAAATAAATTCAATTTTAAAAAAATTTAAAATATGTGTGTGAAATATTTCGAAAAATATTTAAATATTTTTTTTTTATAAAATTTAAAATATATAAAAAAAAAATAATATCAAAACTATTTTAATGCTCTGAAGAAAAAAATAATTTTGGAGATGCGGGGCATCGATCCCCGTACCTCTCACATGCTAAGCGAGCGCTCTACCATCTGAGCTACATCCCCACTTATCGTCGACTGGCCAAAGGTTTCTCAAATTGCACGGGCCGATGGAGATGGCCTAAATGGCTATAAAGACAAAAGTGCATAGTAAACGATTAGTATGCATACCATATCCAAAACACGCTTTACCTGCACCGATAACTTCCAAGCCAATACCGATAAAATTCCACATCTCCCTCTTTCATACATCTATTTGTGACAATGATTATGTTTGATACATTAATGAAGTTTGTTACAATGATCACGTTTCCTCTGCCTGTATTTATGGTGAATTTTCACTTGAATTCACGTCGAAATAAAAACAAAACCACAAATAAACAATGTGTAAACAGAGACAGGCAATCAAAGGAATTCCCAAGCGCCTACTTTTGTCATCTCGACACCATCCACAGGACCTTTAGATCCTCCCGGGATGGGGTTGAGTTTATTTCCATACATATGAGCGAATAAAAATTCAATTCAGGATTTTCTCAATATTCCCCCTTCTCCCTCTCTATCCCATTCTCTCTCTATGTTTCTTGTTTTTATGATTATTTCTCTCCTTTTACGGTTGTTTTCATTTCACTCACACATGAACGTGTTCAAGAGTTCGAGGAATTCCCGAATGGGTTTCGATGTTGTTGTTGTTATTGTTTTTATCTGTCATCATCCTCATTTGGCTACAAATTTCCCATCGAATTGCGTGTGAATTGTTTTTGTTATGTCGAAGTTACTATTATTTTATATTTTTTTTGTTGAACTTTTTTCACATTGTATTTCTTTCAGTGTTTTCCTGGCGACACTCAAATTGTTGTTGACAACAATAAAAAATAATCTTTCAGTCTTCCAGTGTGGAGACGGAGACACATTCTTTTATCGTTGTCTCTCTGATTTGCATACGATATTTGTGTATTTCGGCTCTTTTTGAATCCTTTTTACGGCCATAAATGATGCGTAACCGGTTAATGCTGCGACAACTTCATCCCCTCTATAGATGAAGGTTGTAATTTTGGTCGCTGGCAAATTGATAAATCATACTTTTTATGCCGCAGATATAAATCCGATAATTTTGTGTATCATTGTTCGAGGAGAGGAGATGATAGGATAGAATAGAATTGGCTTGAGAGGAAAAATATATTAGGAATAGAAAAAGTATAATGGATGGATGACTGTTGAGTGAAAACTAAAATATCCTGATATTAATAATTGATATTAGCATATCAAAGACTTCGACTTGATGCTTCAAATATTATAAAACTGAGGAACATAGAAATATATAATAAGAATACTATTAAAAATTCGTTAATTCGAAATTTTTGAACTGATTTTCCATTTTCAATTTCAGAAAAATATATGTTAAATATGTCAAAAAAAAAATATATTATTTATTTTAATAGAAATTTTATATAGTTTTTCATTTTTATAATTATAAAAATTTAATACCATTCAACCTGACACTCTTTTCTATATTAACTAGAAGTTCATTTGTCAATATCATCAACTCGAATTCTCAAGTTTCCTCCCCGAAATTATTTGTCGAATCCTCTACACGAAATCCCTCTACAATTGGAATCCTTTTAATATTCTTCCAATCAGGAGTGACCACATTTTTGTCCATTGTCCTGTATGCGAGAAAGGGAGAGAAAAAGATATGGAGAGAGAAAGAGCGAGAGAGCGAGGAATTTCAAATTCGAATTCAAATCTAAAATAAAATGAAATAAAATCAAGTCCAATTGAAGGAAGAAATTCTTTCGCAAGTGTCAACAGGAATTCGAACTTCATGATCCATTGGGGACGATGAGGAAGAGGAGGAGAGAAGAAGAGAAAAGGAGCGTGAATTGAGGATTAAAATATTTCATTTGTGGCGAGAATGTGCTGATGTGTGGGTGGGTTAGGTTTGATTTGGTTTATACCGCAATTCAACATCTACAGCAATAACAAATACAACAAAAAAAAAACAACATTATGAAGAAACACCATCATGATGAAGAACAAACAACAACATATTGAAGAACAATAACAACAACAACATGATGAAGATCAATTACAACAATACGCTTTCATTTCGATTTGAAAAGACATTCAAAAAGAGCGACACTTGAATGAAAATAATGAAAATTAAGTGGAAAGAGAAAAGGACAGAGGAACAGACAGACGAAGAAGGAGAGAGAGAGAAAAGGAGGGAGTGAAAAGAGAAATAGGAATGATAGAGTGAGGAAAAGAGAAGGAAATACAGCGTAAAAGAAAGAGACTGAAGCCCAAATAAACTGTCACCGATTTTAATTTGAAACATTTGAATATAAAATGGGGAAAACCAACAAGTCAGAGACGGTCAATGGAAAGGACGAAGGAGACAAGGATGAGGAGACGAATGAGGAGACGGATGAGGAGAAGAACGTGCGAAGGATATTGGGGATGAAGGAGAAAGACAGGGATAAATGGGGAAGGAAAAAGAAAAACCTGATGGTGGCGATCGGAAGTCGAAAGAAGGCATTTAATGAAAAAAGTTCAACGAAAGAGGGGACGAATGACAGCGAACGAATGGAGGAGAGGACGAATGAGAACGAGTGAGAGAGATAGATAGAAAGAGAGAGGAATAAGTTCGACCCGGCTGTGAGATTTAAATATTGTTTAGCACCATTTGGCAGACCATCGTCTGACGTCTGCTTTATAAATATTCAATGAATTCAATCAGAGTAGCAAATGGAAATTCTTCAATCGAAAATAAAACCACAAAAAAAACGATAGAAAACAAAAGTAGTGAAGTAAAAAAAATAAAAAAATGATAAAAAAATATAAAAAAAGAAACATTTTCGAGATATTTGGCTGAAAAAATGCCTGTAATATCTGTTGACTACCTTCTGGCGATGCAAATCACTGTCTCATTAGTGCGACGACACACACAGACATCAGCGATCATATATCATGACTCCCCCGAGGAGGCAGGCGACAAAAAACAACGTGAATGAAGAGGGAGAGAGAAAGAGGAGGAGTGGGGCAGAATTATTAACATTATCATATTGCAAGAGTGGTCAGACGACCAGTGGAAGGTCCAGCTAAGTGTGTCGGATCAGCAAAAAGACGACGGCGATGACCACAAAATCCACTGCGAAAATGCACAAATGATTTTCACCAACAACAACACCAAGCGCCCCCTGATTCCACCCAACCGCCCCCTGATTCCACCCCAACCGCCCCCTGATTTCACGCCCCCCTAGGGTAAGGCTCATTGTCCGGCTCCGAGACAGGATCCACATCATCCTCGTCATCATCATTACCGCCATTAGTAGAGCGAAAGCGGTCGAGACTAGGCTGAGATAGCGATGGAGTATGTAAGGGGATTTGTAGAAACAGAGATAGATGGTGGGAGAAAGATTGAGAGGAGGACAGAAAGGGACTGTGAAGGATAGAGGGAGAAACAGAGAAGGATAGAGGGACAGCCAGAGAAGGATAGAAAGAAAGAGAAAGATAAACATGGAATGAGATATAGAGTGAGTGTGCGTTGTAAAAATGCTAAAGCGATAAAAACCATACAAATCCCAAAACAGAATTCCAGCATTTTCACACTCTCCATCTCCATCATCTTCCTTCTCTATGTCTCTCTCTCTCT
The DNA here is from genome assembly GCA_017309665.1 of Coelopa frigida. Classification (NCBI taxonomy): domain Eukaryota; kingdom Metazoa; phylum Arthropoda; class Insecta; order Diptera; family Coelopidae; genus Coelopa; species Coelopa frigida. The sequence continues at coordinate 37,104,990 of CM029561.1, read as the reverse complement.
CTGTCTATCTCACTCTCTCTCCCTCTGTCTATCTATCACTCTAGCTCACACTTCTATGCAACTATATGTGTGAGTTTATGTGAATTTGTACCAATACAGAAGCAAATTGGACAAATCCACCGCAAATTCCAGGCGAAAATCACCCTCATTACAGATGACCATTTAAAAAACATGCCAACAGACAGGAGAGAACAGAATGGCAACAACAATAAGAGTAACGACTGAAGCAAGAACAAGGATAACAACAAGAATAAGAACAAAAAAAACAACAACTACTATATCAACAAATACAACAACTCTACCCAATCTCCTGACCATTCATCCCAAAGAAACGGGAGGCCGACCGCTGTCAGCAGCTCTGACACCAAGTGGTTTAGGGCCATAATATGCTCCAAGGACTGGGGGAGGTCCCTTGTTTCAATTGTTGTTGTTGTTGTGGATTTTTTCTCTCTCTCTTTCTTTGATTTCGATAAGAACAGATCCTTCGATGAGTCATGGTAAGCCTTGGAGGCTTATGCAAAGGACTACGAGTTGCACTAACTCGAAGAATTTTCGATTGTTCGATTCCTGATCTTCGATATGGGATTCGAAGGCTGGAGTTTTGGAGTTTTACTCTTAGATCTCCAAGAAAGATTGATAGAGATAATGAGAGAGGGAAGGGAAGTGCAGAAAACTATAAATTCCGCCACCAGAGGGCGTTTGTGAAACTTGTTTACACTTGTCCAGTTGGAATGAAGAAAGGGAAAACACAAAAAACAAAAAAATCCAAAAAGAAGAATAAACTTTGACCAATCGAGAAGAAGACGAAAAATCCATGAATCGAAAGAAAAACAACCGAATATTTGTGTTTTTTTTTTCTCGAGATAAATATATGCGGTAAGGATATAAATGTATGAGTGTATGTGAGTGTGTTTGTAGACAGAATGCAATACTAATACCAATAACGTGAACAATAACAAAGTCTGTAAGCAATCGAGACCAAATGGCAGGAAATAAAGTAGTAGTTGTTATTGTTGATGGTGTTCTTGTTGTTGATGGTGTTGTTGTTGATGGTGTTATTGTTGTTTTTTCAGTCCATCGTCGTCCTTCGAAAGTTCGTTGGAGTCGCGTAAAAATTACTTTCCCCCAAAAATACGCACTGAGCAATTGGAGGCAAAAATCAATCGATAACGAAGACTGTCGAACCACCAGGAAGATGAACGGACTGGACAGACAGATCATAGAGGTGTGGGACAGACAAATAGATAGGGAGTGAGACAGATGGACAGACAGAGAAATGGATAGACAGACAAACAGATAGATAGACAGCCACAGTCAGCCAGAGAGAAAGACATACCGGGAGATAGTCAAAGAGGCCGAAAGACGAATCTCCAATAGAGCAGCAGAAGAAGGAAGTTTAAGAAAGCGATAGAGAGTGAGAATGTAACACAGAAAAGAAACAGAGAGGGAGAAAAATACAGCGAGTGAAAGAGCCAAAGCGCCCTCGAGTGAAAAAGAGAAATGTTTATCCCACTTGAAGAATTGCAGGATCCACAATTGTTGTTTGTTATTTTTTTTATTATTTTTATTGTTTTTGCATTTTTGCGTGCCAAGTGGGAACCTTTTTTCGCCATCGAGGGGAGGGATCAGAATTTGGAGGGAGAGGAGGGGAGGGTGAGAGGCAGGAAGAGGGTGCTCGACCAACTCGATGCCTGTCGATGGCTAATGGTTTGGGCCATAAATAATGTCCGTTTGTACTTTTAAACGACTTCCTTTCATTTGTTGTGCTTTTCTTGTTCGATGCCTTTTTTTTTTGGTTGATGTTTTCTTGTGTTTTTCCTTCACCTTCATTTCCTTTCACTTTCTTCCTTTTACTTACACCCCTATCATCTCTCTCTCTCGCTTAGTCCTTCTTTCTACTATCCTTCCTTCCTCCCTCCCTCGTTATTTTCTTTTCCTTTTCCAATCTCCTCCTTGTCGCCTCGTCCCCGCCATCAAAGATAGCAATCTTCGATTTCTTTGGATTTGTTTCGCCTTGGCCAGGATGTCCTTGGTATTGATGTTCCAGGATATTGCGGAAAATAATCGAAATGCGAACGAATGTCGTTCTTTTTCTTTCTTTTCTTCCTTTTTTAAATTCGTCGTAATCAGAGGATAAATCGCTTTGTATTTAGTGAGAGGTTTTGCTAGAGAAAGGTGAAGGTGGAAAAGGGAGACTGAGGGAGAGAAAGAGAGAGGGAGGGAGGAATAGACAGAGTGAGGGAGGAATAGAGAGAGTGATGGAGGAAACGAGATAGAGAGAGTCTGAGCCTGACTCACGTTGGGTTCTGTTGCAGTGTTTTTTCTCTCTCTCCCCAATGCTGACGTCTCTCTTTTGTGCTCTCCTTCTTATTGTCCTCGAGTTGTTGGCGTGTGGCGTTTGAGGATGGGGTGCGAGTGCGAGGCTCTGGCAAGATAAATGGCTCACTTAGCGCTCCCATGGGAGACGGTTAATAGGTGTGCGGTTTGACGCCCTCGCCGGCGACGACGACAAGCCCGAGGTTATCATCGTCCTCAAAGAAGGATGATCTTTGGTTTGGTGTGGTTTTGTTGTTTTGGGTTTCGATTTCCAATTGTTTTATTTTTCGAATATTAAATTTTCTAAATAATGCTCGTTCGAAAAAATTTGTTTTTATTTTGATTTTATTAATTTTATTTTATTAATTTCATTTCATTTACTTTCATTTTGTTAATCGTATTCAATTAATTTTATTTTATTTATTTTGTTAATCGTATTTTATTACTTTTATTTTATTAATTATATTTCATTTATTTTTATTTTACTTAGTTTAATTCTTTCATTATTATCATATTGTCTATATATCTATCAATTGATTTATTTTTCGCGATACTTTAAATATTTTATTTTTCAATATTAATTATTAATTTTTATACAAATTTTATATTTAAAAGAATTTTATTTCCTTCTTGATTTGAATTTATTTTCAAGTTAAAATTGTGTTTGTGTTTTAAATAATTAAAAATTAATATATTCATTAAATTTTAAATAATTTAATAAATTTTTTAAAATAAATTTTCATTATCTTTGAATATTTTAATTGTTTTGTTTTTTTATTAAATTGCCTTTGTGCCAATTACTCTAAAGAAGGATGTGAATAAACTCTTCTTCCTTGATATCAATTCCGAAACAGGAAATTGATTTCTATGCCATGCACGCACACATGCTAAGTCGCTCTGATGGAAAGGCACTGCCCTCTTTCTCTCTCCCTCCCACTTGTTCTGCCATCCTCAGCATCTCCTGAGCACACGTGATCTGTGACTTCCGGCGTGGCAACCGGAAATCAGCTGTAAACTGATGAAAACAGCCTCGGGTGAAATTTTTCCCTCAGACCCAAACCCGGATCCTGTGTTAATTTCGTCATCTGAATTCATATGCCGTTTTGTCTGCTTCACTCTCTCTTTCTCTACCTCTTTCTATCTCCACCTGTCTGTCTTCTCGTTCCCATCCCCTTAAACTCACGTTTCATACGAAAATTTCAGATATTTTGGTGCGAAATTTCGATGTAAATCCTTTGGAGAAAGCCTACGACTGTAAGGCATTGCATGGTTTAGACCATTTGCATGGCTAAGTAGTAGGAAGGACGAAGAACGACGATGGTCAGAAGGAGGCGGACGAAGTCGAGAAGGCCTGGTAAACATGCTCCTAATTGGCTGTGATAGCACCCGAGGGAGTCGTGTCTGTGACAGTCCGAGCTCATCCTCTCCTCCTTCTCTCCCTCACTTCTCGTCATTCCTTTTCTGACACCCGGTGGGTCGGTTATGGGGAGAAACGGACAATGTGAATGCGAATGAGAGAGACAGAGACCTGAAAAGAGTCAGTGACCAGTGGCGATGACGACGACGAGTGAAACCCGAAACCGGAGGCGAGTCTTCGTTGGGAGGCTTCGAAGGGTTCCCGAAGCGTGGGTGGAGTCGGGACTATCAACGATTTTGGGCATCATTATCAGCGTAATCATCGTTTTATTTTATGTTTCGGCCTCGGTCTCCGCTTCGGTCTCGGCCTCCGTTTCGGCCACGGTCTCGGCCCCGTTTTCAGCCTCGGTTCAGTCTCGTCCTGGTCTTCTTGTCTCGTCCTCGTTGTGCGGAACGCGAAAGGATCCCTCGCGGTCCTTGGGTGCGTTGAATGAAGAATGAATGGGTTGGAGATCGAGTGTAGATGGTTATGTTGCCGTTTATCTGGTCAAAACTAATCGCTTTACACGCTTGAATAAAACGCAAATTAGCATTTTTGCGGACCCTTTCGCCCTCCCTTCCCTGCCATGGTCGCCTCGCAGCAAATGTCTGCGGGTACCGATGGGATCGGTTAAATGGCTTGTTTGTTGTTCGGTCAAATAAATTAACTGCGTGCTTCTGGTCAGGTTTTTGGCGGGTTTTGTTCTGTTTGGTTTGTTTTGGTCTGCTTTGCTCTGGTTTAGTCTAAGGATGAGGAGGAGGAGGAGGTGAAGAGGAGGCGAAGGGGGGGTGAAGAGGAGACGAAGAGGAGATAAGGAGGAGGAGTCAAAGCCTTTAGGAAAATGAACTCAAGTCGAAGGGTTTTATGTGTTTTTGATGCTCTATTTTATTTACTCGATGCGCTCGCAATGGATTTGGCGAATCGGATTCGGGTTAAAAGACATTTTAAGAAGATTAACGAAGACTTTGGAGAATTTTTTGCTCACAGTGGGCGTTGGGCCGAGGTCAGTGAAATCGACTCCTCAAGGTGGAATTGAGAACCACTAGAAATTCTTTCTGAGACTCGTTCATGACTTCTTAATAATCTATTTAAAATCAATTTGAAAGAAAACATATGAACAAATGTTCCTTCCTTGTTAAAAACACATAGGTTTATCTCCTTACAAATAGGACTTCAGCTATCATCTTTCTTGAAAAGACTTCGATTTTCCTCATTTTAGAAATAACTTTTGTTTTCCGCTTTCTAAAAAGGACTTCGTCTTTTCTCTTTCTTAAAATAACTTTTGTTTTCTTCCACCTTTCCAACCACATCCCAAGAAAGGACGCCCCCCACCTCCACCTCCTTGGCGACGACGTCATCTCGTGCAAATACTTGCTCTCCGGCGGCGAACCTTTGCGCAAACTGAATTTATGGCAAAATATGTAAACAAACAATGAAACATGAAAACTTCTTCCCACAACCACAATGCGACAACAACACGAGGAAACTTCCGCCGAAATGTAAACATTGTTTTCCCTCCAAGACATACTCACACACTCTCACATACTCACACTCACATATACCTTCTCTCAAGTACCAACCGACGAAGGAAGAAGGAGTTTCTTCGCAAGAACAATGAACGCGGAAACGGAAGCAGACGACATGTAAAGTGTGAGAGAAACTCGCGTATGCATCGCATATGTGATATGAGTGAGTGAAGGAGAGAAAGAAAGAGAGAGAGAGAGTGAGAAAAAGAGAAGGAGAAAGAGATGAAGATAGAGTGAGTGCATGTGTATGTTTGTTTGTTAAATTTATGATGTGATCATCAAAAATGTTTGCCGCCAAAAATTTGCTAATTAATTAGCGAACGAGCGAGCGAAGGACCCGCCGCTTGTATAATTTATGAGCAGTTGGATGGAGGAAGCGGGGTTTGAAACGGATCCCCAGCATGATATGGGATGATTCTACTGTGGAGGTAGAATTTTTAAGGACTTCAAGCATAGAGACATCTTGGAGTTGAATGAGACAGGAGAAACTAAAATAAATGTTATCAACCACATTATAAAATTATCAATGTCAAAAATAATAATAGAATTTTTTATATTATAGTAATAAAACATTTGTAAAAGTGATAAATAATATAAAAACGAGAAGCAACCAATAAATTGTTTTTATTTTATTTATTATATAATTTTTTTTTGAAGATTTTTGATATTAATATTGAATCTAGTAATGCTAAACTATCCCTGGAAAAAATAAATCTTATACATATGACAAAATTCAATTATTAATAATGTTATTATTGTTTGAAGATTTTTTAAAATATTATTGGATTAAATTAACTGTATTGAAAATAAATACATAAATTGTGAAAATTAAAGCAAAAAGAATTATAAAATAAAAATATAATTTTGGAACTTTAAATATAATTTCTTATTACCAAATATTAAAAAACCTGTCTAGAGAGAAGGAGAGAACATAATAGACTTCTCATAGAAATAATACGCAAACATTTCCCATGAAACCTCGCCAAAATCACGTTATTTGATTGTTTTCAATAAAAAAACGGCGCCACTGCACAATTTTAATGCCATTCACCACACCCTAGTGGAAAACAATCGACGATTGCGATTGCGGTGGGTCCGATGGAAACGATTTGACGGCTCGTCGACAAATGCTTCGCATCCGGGCATCCTGCGGTATCCTGTCGTATCCGGGCTGTAAAAATAACGCCGAACGCGCAACAATCATCAAAATGTGGCAGCAATCAAAGGCGATGGTGGTGTTGCCACAGGACGGAAACCGGAAGAAGGCGGAGGTGGAGACGAAGGCAGATCCAGGGCAAAACTTTCGCTCATGAAAACATGAAAATTATGTTGACGGCGGTGAAGACGATGGCGTTGGTGGAAACGTTGGAGAAAATGGAGACGATGGTTGTGACCAAGGTTGGTCTCGACGCCTGCGGGTGAAAGAAACGCGGCCACGCCCCCCGCCTACCTTCGCCCAGGGTGGGGGCGGACAGGAGACGACGAAGACGATGGCTGGAGGCATTTGTAAAAATAATGATAATTAGCAGAAAACCACAATGGAGGGAATGAGAAAAGGAATGAGAATCAAAATAAGTATGAGAACGGGATTCGAAATGAGACTGAGAATGGAAAGAAAAACACAAAATTCCAAAGACAAAATGAGAATGAAATTGTTTGAACTTGGGGGAATGAGAATGAAATTGCAACTTGCGGAGAAAGGGAATGAAATCACAACTTGTGCGGAATGGGAATGAAATCAAAACTAAACAGAAGAAAGTGCAAGAAAAACAACAAAAATTACAAGAAAGTGTAATTTTTGGCAATTTTCTGAAAAGTCTCGACTCGTCGTCGTCGTCGTCGTCGCCGTCGTCAGCGTTTCGTGTCGTGTTGGCGCTGAGACAATTAAGTTGGAAGCGCCAACCGAGAGACACCCACAAGCAACACGAACCGACGACCAACGAGCAGACACGCCCCCAACCAACCGCCCACCATTGGGTGGCAGCCTCGAGGGCACGTTTTGGCGGCTGCCTGATTGCGTTTAATCATCTCCTTCCACAGGACGAGAGGACGATCGGTCGGCCGAATGAAGGAACGTTCGGTGGCCGCAAGGACTTGAGGGGATTGTTGGTGAAGAAGAAGGCGGGAGGTTGAGAAGGAGGAGGTTGAGGTTCATTTTGAGAGAGTTGGGTGACTGACTGAGGCCTGAGTTGGATTGGTGTGGATCGTCCCGGAGGGAACCATTTCGGAAATCAAGTAAAATCAAGGATTTATATCAGAGCGAATGGCAAAAGTTCTCACTGAATCTACCTTTCTCACTCTATACCACACTTTCTCTCATTCATTCCCTCTCTCTCGCACTCTTATTTTCTCTTTACCTCCCTCTTTCCTTTCCTCCCTCATCCACACTCTTCATCTCATTCCCACTGTGGCAAGAAAGTTTTGCATTATTTTCAAGAGATTAAATTGTTTTAATGGTTTTTTAAAGTTTCGCTCGGACGGACGGCGAATGTCTTGAGGTGGTGAGGGTTGTGGTGAAGGGGGAGTGGGTTGGAGAATTGTAGGAGAAGGGGGTTAAATTGTTTAACAACGCCGCGAAATCACGAAAAGTCGGCAAATGGCTTGGCGCACACGCTGAACATTTAAGAAGTTCTCGGACCAGGGGTTGTGGATGTGAAATTTCAAGCGTTATTAAATTGTTTTTCCACAAAATGTACTTAATGTTAATTTGCATTGTTGTTGTGGTTCGCATTGTAGTTATTGTTATTCTCCTAGACTCTGTTGTTGTTGTTGTTGTTTGTTTTTGTGTCTCGAAGTCTCGGAGTTGGGCTGGGAGTCAAAAAGTTTCAAAGTCAAAAGTCTTTCGGCCAAATCGATGGGAAGAAGGGGGAGAAAGTGGATAAAGAGAGAGAGAAAGGAAGGGAGAAATAAAATCTCATGATTGATGAGATGGATTTTCCGTAGAAGGATTTTTTTATTATATTTTTTGTATTTTATTTTTTTACATTTTTTTTTTATTTTGGTTTATATATTTATTTTTGGTTCATATAAATATTTTTTTATTTTTGTATTCCTATTTTTTTATTTAATTTTTTTATTATATTTTTGTTAAATATTTTTTGTTTCACTTTCCAGTTTAAATCGTTCCTTAATCCTTTATTTTATTCGCATTCGTTATTTAATTATCAGCATACGAGCAGCACCCAAACACAAACACACTCACACATACACCTAGTCAGAGTGAGCCACACATAGATGAGATGTCTTCACGCTTACACGACGACAGGAAACCACGACGAGGACATCGTGGTCCATGGTCTGGTCAGCTAGTTTCCATAACATTTAAGCCGATTTAACAACTCACTTTCTGGCTCTCTTCTCTCACTCTTTGTCTAACTTTTTCTCTAACTCTTTCTCTCACTCTCACTTCCACTATTTTTAACTCTTTCTCCGTTTCTCTTTTTTTGGCATCCTTTGGTCCAGCGATATCAACTCTTGGCCACATTTTATTTATTAAAATAATAACAAATGGCTTGGCAAGAGGAAGGGAAGGAACCAGAAGAAAGATACAGAAAGAGAGGAGGGTGAGAGTGAGAGGAAGGGAGAGTGTGTTGAAAAAATCCAGCTAACATGGTCGAAATGAAAGTCCTAAATCATGGCACAATGAACGTGTCAGCAAGAGTCGCTGCTGACGCATTTGAATGCAGGGCGAAGGGGAGGTGACAAAAAGAGGGCGAAAGAGAGATGACAAGGAAGAGAGAAAGTGGTAGCGAAAGGATAAAGGATCAAATGTAGAAATGCACGAAGAAGCTGGAGAACTAGGACCATGGAACCCATACAAAAGAAGGCCGTAACTGAGAATTCTAGTTGTTTTTTCTTGAAGGTGTTAATATTAGTGAAGGATCCTGCATTCGAATAAATTTCCATGAAAAAAATCAACATTTTCCTCCCACTTAATACAATAAAATATCCTTCTACATATATGGATATATCCACCATCACCTCTCATTCATGTGTGTCTTCCATTTATGTATGTGTGTTATCCATGTTTGGGCTCGTGTACCAAATGCTCGCGCAATTAAATCCCAACTTCTGGGTGTGAATATAATTTCTGTCAGTGATTAAAAAGTTCTTTCATTCTCTTCTCCAACCCCATCTTCTCTCGGTCTTCCCTGCTCCAGCTTCTCTCTCTATCTCCCTCTCTCAATCTCCCTCTCTCTATCTCCCTCGCTCAATCTCCTATGCTTCATCTCCCTTTCTCCCTTTTCGTATATTTTCAGCCTGATCAACATTTCGCCCAAAGGATCCCGACCACATCCTGCAGACGGACGCTCAGCTTGATATAATTAATGCCTTTATGAGCTTGGTTTTTTGGCTCCACACCTCTTGTTGTTGTTGCTTTCCTTGCGTTGTTGTTGTTGCACATGTTGTTGACTCGCACATTGCATTTGAAATATCATTAAAAACGGCGCCAAAAAACATGAACCATGCCCACGCCCATGCCACGCCCCAAGGATATGTGCGAATACCGCATGATTTGTTGAGAAATTTGTTTGCGGTGGAAAAAATTAATTTCAACGAATGTTTAATGTGCATGTGTGTGTGCAAAGAACCAACAAAAAAACAACAACGATCTTCAAATTGATTTAAGGTCCTCGACGTTAATGTTGTTGTTGTTTTTGTACTATCCAGTTACTTTGCATCATGGTCGCTTCACTTAACTTCATTTTCGAGCTAATGGAAACCTTTAACGTCGATTTTATGCAAATTCTTCCATGAGTTTCAAGTGCATGGCGAGTGAGGGAGAGAGACCGTGAAATGAAGGGGCGTGGAGCAGGAGAGGGGCGGGGCCAGGTTCTTATTCAATATGCCATTTTGAAGAAGAAGTAGTTGTTGTTGTGGAGTTTGGCTGAAGTTGGCGCTTAAATAAACACCAGCAGGAGGTTTTTCCTCGAAGCTCTCGCAAGTAATAATAATAGAAATAGGAATAATAATAAAGAGTGCTTATTGTTTGATTTATGTGTCTGCAGACATGTTTACATATACATGTAAATGTGTATTTGTGAGGCCTTTCGAAGGGATCAACCAACCACAATGGGGGAGTCCTGGGAGAAGCAAAAGTATGATGATGGGTCAATTTCAGGAGTCAAGGAAATCATTCTGATGATTTTGAGTATTCTTAGGATTTTTTAAAAACATTTTAAACAACTGAGTTCAAATTCAAAAATCAATAATCGAGAAATGAAAAAATATTAAAAAATCGTGATCGATGAACGAATTGTTCTTATCAGGAATGAGAATGTCCTTTAAACTCACATGAACTTATTTTTCCACCTGAACAGAGGCCGTCGAATGCAACGAAAACGAAGCGAAACTTTCCCGCCGACATCGATGACGACGACGACGACGACGACGATGAGGATGATTTCAATGATGGTTGTGTGGATGATGCCAATGATGATGATGATGACAATGAAGTTGATGATGATATCCAGGAGACTGCAGGTGGTTGCAAGAGCTGGGGGGAGGAAGAGGACGACCACAGGACTCTCTGATTCTGTCCATATGGAGGCGAGCAAATTGAATGTTCGATGACCACGTCGAACCTCCTTCTTCTCCTCTTTCTCCTTCTTCATCCTCTTTGTCCTCCTTCCTTCTACTTCTTTCTCCCCCTTGTCCTTCTTCCGTCTCCTTGTCCTTCTCCCGTCTCCATCTTCCTCCTCATTCTTCTTTCGCCTTGCTCTCCTCCTTCTTCATGTCCTCGTCGATGTCATGTTGTGTAAACAATTTTTTCGCCTTGCTGCACTGAGGCTTATCGCGCGATTCAATGGGCAGAGTGGATTCAAAAGAGAGAGAGACAGATGAAGAGAGGACATACAAAATAAAAGAGAGAAAGAGAGAGGAAAGAATAGAGAAAAGGAGACATGAAAAAATATAGAGAAGGAGAGAGAAAAAATATACGGAAGGAGAGAGACAAAATATACGGAGAGAAAAATACAAAGGACTTCTCGCCGTCAATGGGGTTCAGTTCAGAGCACAGACACAGTGTTGGACGGACAGACAGACAATTGAACGAACCGACATACAAGTGAACAGACATTTAGTCCGACAGACAGAGCTGCCACCTGTTGCCAGTTGTTGCTGACACGATGCGAGTGCAACACTTGTGCTCTTATCGCGATGCCTACTCACAAGTGTGTGTGTATATATATGTATGTATGTGTCATATGTATGTATGTGTCTCGTGTGTTGGATTCATTTCATTCAGCCGCCTGCATAACGGAAATGTCCGACCGGATGCTGCGCCATGTCGACAGGATTTGCCTTGCAAATTAACAAATGACTTGCGATGCGTTCTCTGTCTTTTTCTCACACCTTGGCCTATTGATGTTGTTGTCGTATTTTTTCATTGTTGTTATTGTATTTTTTCAGTGCTGTTGTTTTTGTACATTTTCATTGTTCTTGTTTTTCAGCTTGATTGTTTTGTTATTCAGTTCCTTTATTTTTGTTGTTATCGTCTTGATTTTCTTATTTTAATATTTTTTATTTATATATTCTTATTTTTTTTTCCTATGACGAGTTTTTATTGTTGGTATTATTGTGTTTTTATTCTATTGTTTGTTTTATGAAATTTTTATATTTCAATTAGACTTTTAGACCGAGTATACTTTGTTGTTGTACTTGCTGATTGTTGTTGCTGATTGTTGTTATTGTTGGTGATTGTTGTTAATCCAATATTTGTTATCGTTGTCATATGTATTGTGTTTTTATTATTATGATCCCAGGATATCCTCTCCTTTATAACGTAATAAAACAAATAAATATTTATTTGTTCGAATTAGCAGAGATTTTTTTTTATAATTTTTTTTTTCAATTTTTTTCTCCCATACCTTTTGTAATAATCGAGTTTTCCAAACAACAATTAGAGCACTTCTTCTTCCGGTCGTCGGTGATCATTAGCAACATGTCAACATATCCTTTTACAAGCGTTTGGGGGGAAGGACGGGAAAAAGGATTCAAGTGGAAATTTGTTTTTATATTTTTCAATTTTATTTCAAGTTATTTTATTCCATTTTATTTTATTCCATTGTTGTTCTATTTTGTTTAATTTCCGATCCTTTTATTGCTCTTATCTTGCCACGTTTTTCATGCAGGAACAGGATAATCAGGACAATGGTTTTATTACTCCTATTCTATTTCTATATGTACTGAATACAACAACAACAATAACGATGAAATTACACCAACAAACCCAATGATAATAATAAAAACACCAACAATGAACCACACAACAACTCCATCGTCCAAACAATTTTATGGATTTAATTTCCAATGTCCTGTCGGTCCACCGACATCGGTCCTGTGTCAGCAGAAATCACCACAGCGTGGAGAGTGAGAGCGAGACGGCGAGTGGTGGCCATGTAGTGGTGAGTGTCATTTTTCCACAGCTTGTCAACGCGTATCAGAGAAAGCCAGCAACGATGTGGACAAGGATTCGGATTCAGATTCACATTCAAGCACCGAGACATAGGCGAAAATTTCCTTTTTGTTCAAATGTCCTCATGTTTCGGACAGAGCAAATGATGGCCAAAAGAGAGAGAGAGAGCGAAACCTGGAGACAGAGACGGATAGCTGCGGGTTACTTTTCAACCTCTGGCACCCGCATCGTTTCTTCAGATCGCTTAAATTTCTGAAATCTTCTAAGAAAAAAAGTTCCTTCAATGATTTTTTTTTCAATAATTTCAATCTCATCCAAAGTTAAGAAATTTAAGAAAATTCTTTTATATTTTTTTTATTTCCTCAGAGAATTTATTGATGTGGCAACGCTGTCATTCGTTTCAATGCCCCCAATTCTCCGCCATATAAACGAGGCAATTTTCAGCAGTTTCCTAATTTTATCGTCTTCGAAATCTTTACATCTTCACTGGGATATACTTCGGATCCTTCGCATCCTTTTCTTCGCCTTCTCCTCTACTTCTACTCTATCTTCACTCTCTCCTTCTACTTCTTCTCTTTCTCCGCCTTCTTCTTCTCTTTCTCCTTCTTATTCTCTTTCGACCTCGAGCTTCCCCCGGACTCTGTCTCCCTTGGTATTTCATGCCATCGTTCTTTTCAATCCTTCTCCTTCTCTTGGCCTCCCACTGGACATCGGTCAATGCGAGAAAGTGTCGACGTTTATGTCGTCTATGTGTGCACAAGTAGTGTGTGTGTGCGTCAGTAGTCAGTGTATGTGTGTGTATTTTTACGATCATCCTTTGTCTCCTTTGTGTCCATGGGGGCGAACATTTTGTGGGCGTTGCTGGCCATAAGAATTAACATAATTTATGTGGTTCCCGGTTGTCCGTGGAGCAGAAAAGACAACAAAAACTATAAAAACAACAACAATAACACAAACTATAACAACAACTACAATAACAATAACAACTATAACAACTACAAATAGAATTCGAAAAACCAATTGGATTTTTCTCCCATTGTTTGTTTTCGAAACGAAGTTTCAGTTACTTTTTTAAACGTTTGTGGTTTCCATTGTCTTTCCCCCTCTATCTTTCTCTCTCTCTTTCTCTCACACAACGACTGACCACATGTCCTCTCTCACTCTATCTTACCCATACGATGATTCCATGGTTCAGACAACTAGGATTAGTCTCTGAAGTTTTCGGTCGAACGAAGCATTTAATAAAATTTCTGTTGATTTTGCGTTTATTTTTAATTAACATTCGGGCAATCGTAAACCAAGGACATAGATGGGATGGAGATAGAAGTGGGATTTAGCATCATCGTGGAGCCATCGTCATCATCATCTCGTTCGATAAAGACGAAGGGGCTAGGAAGTTTATGCAAACCACGTAATGTGGAGAAAACAATCTCGAATTTATGCTGAATTTTGAATTCATTTTTCAACCGTTTTTCTAGGAATCATCGGAACCTCGATGTCACAGTCAAATGAACCCGACTTCCTGGAGGCTCGCGAGGCACCTCACGATGGAAGGAGGAACCATCATGACCTCATTATCTTCGTCATCATCATCACATTCATCTTGACATTTTCCGTACGTTCGTTTGGGGGGAAAAAGTGACAATAAAAACGTGCGAAAATTTATTGGCACGTAGAGCCGAGTGTTCTTCCGTTGTTGTTGTTGTTACTTTTTTCTTATTGTTGTTTTTATTCTTGTTGTTCGTGTTGTTATTGTTGCGGTGGCATGTTTTGAGGCCTACCTTTTGGCTTCCAAAAATAAAACAAAAAATAAAACCCTCCAGAGCCCTTCATAAATCGCGTCACCTGCTTTCGCTGCACGTCGTCAAGCGATTTTCTCATATTTCCCCTTGAATCCACTTCGTCCTTCGGCTTCTTCGCCTTTTTTGTCATTCTTTCACACTTTTTTCGTTCCTCTTTTCACACTGTTCTCATTTCAACATATTTTCCCCCTCACTCTCCTTTCTTCTCTAACTCCTTTTCACATGTTTCTTCTCATCTTTTTCCCTTTCATTTTCTGCTTTCTCTCGCATCTCTTACAACGATTTTCACTATTCTCATATTTTCGTCTATAATTTTTTCCCTTTCCCCTCTCTTTTTTCACCTTTCTTATTTCCCCCGTCTTCATTCACCTTTCATCTTTCCCCTTCTTCTCTCCCCTTTCTGCCTTTCCTCATTCTTTCGCCATCACCTTCTTCACCTGAGAAGGAAACCCATTACTCATGCACGTGCAGCACCCTGTATCGCGGGAAAATTTAAAATTCAGTCAACGATGGCGACAGTGGAGATGGCGATAAAGCTGATGAGGGTGCGGGTGATGAAGGTCAAAGGGAGGTACAGACCCATAGTGAGAGAGAGAGAGTGGGAGATTAGCAGAGAGGTAAGCGAGAGAAAGGGAGAGGGATAAAGAGAAAGAGAGAGGGAAACAAAGGTAAGAGAGTGAGGAAATGGAGGTGGAACAGAAAATTTAGGGAGAGGGATCGATCCATGGAGAAAGTTAGATGAAGGTGAAGGAGGTGAAGAAGATGGTGTAGTGAGGACTTTAAGAGAACGATGATGTGGACGACTGAGTTGGTGGGCGGTCTCATGTGGGGCGTGGCAGTTGTGAAGGTAGGGAGTTAACGTGCGATAATTCTTGTCATCCGTGGCATCCGTAATGTGCCAAATAAAATCAAGAGCCCTGGAGTTGAAGAAGTCATCGTGTGTTGCCTTATAATTCATCTTTCCCTCCCTTCCTCTCTCTCATATTCTTGCTCTCCACTCACCTATCCTTCTTCCTCTCAAGACAGTCGAAACGGTAGGTGTTTCATAATAATTTTTGTCGCCAGCAAGTGTTTTGAGTAAATGAATGGATTATGGCAAAAACGTGAGTCAAAAAGTTTACAAGCAATACACAAAGGGAACAAAAGAGGAAGGTGAAAGCAATGTGAGGAATGAATCAAAGAATGGTTTCAATAAAAACCCTTTAAAATAAAAAAGATACAATTTTATTGAATGAATACTATTCGAAATGTTGGATATTCAAATATACCTATAAAAGACTTTAAAATAAAATGAAAAATTTTAAGAAAATATATAAAAATTTGGGAAAATTAAGAAGTTTTAAAAAACTTTAAAAATATTAACTTATTTGAGATTTGTAAAAAATTTTGAAATATTTCTTCAAATTTTAAGAAAATTTAAATATTTTGAAGCAAAGTTAAATGAGGAAAATTGAGGGAAATTTTAGAATTCAATGAACATTTATAGATTTCATACTTCTTCAATTGTGTGAAAGATTTTTAGAGGTAAATATCACTATTTTTCGTATATTATCCCTTATAACACCAACAAAAAAAAGAATAATTGGAGATGCGGGGCATCGATCCCCGTACCTCTCACATGCTAAGCGAGCGCTCTACCATCTGAGCTACATCCCCCTTAAGACTTTTAATCCAAAATACCAAAAACAATTTCGCTTGTCGTTGGCCTCTTTTTATTTTTAACTAACGGTTATATTGTAGTAACGACACAACACAAACAATATCGAAAAACAAAACGAAATACAAAATCACAGCAATGTAAAAACTATACCATCAAAGCGATGTAGCCGAAAATAGACCATGGCTAAAATAGACCTTTGCGGCTGTGACGTAAAAGCCACGAGCGCAGTGAAAGTTGTTGCTACCGTTGATTGCGTTGATTTTGGCCCCAAGGTCGTTGGTGAACCTGAGGTGGTGGTGCTGTGGTTGTTGTTGTTGTTGCAGTCGATCGTGTAGTTTTTATGTGGCAAAGAGCAATCGTCAATCATGAGGCTCAATGGTCTAGGGGTATGATTCTCGCTTTGGGTGCGAGAGGTCCCGGGTTCAAATCCCGGTTGAGCCCGATCGAACTTTTTTGACTTTTTTTATAATTTTTTCTTCCTTTCTCAATTCTCTTTTCTTTTGATTTCTTTTATCCTTTTCCTTAAATTTTCCATCTCCATTTTTTTTAATCACAATTTTTCAAATAATTTTCAAAAGTTTCCTTTCTTCTTTCCGATTTTTTTTTCTCTCTTTTCTTCTAAAATTTTCTCAATTTTTTTTAAATTTTTTTCACTCTTTTGATTACTTGCTTTATTACACCTACTCTCTTCCTCGACCTCTAAAATAATTTTAACAATAATATTGAAAATATTTTCATTTCCACCAGTTGACCACTCGTCGCCACACTTCATTTCCGTTTCCGCCTCGGTCAGTTTCGGTCAGTGGTCATTGTTTTTGTTGCCGTAATTGCTACAACGCCTTCGCGTATGCTTCATGTTTTCACAGAAAATAACAAAAACAACTCATATGTCCATCATCCTCTCCACCTCTCTCTTCTTATCCACCTCTCTCCTTATCCTTCTTTCTCCACCTAACTATATCTCTCTCGCCTTTTCCTCGCAATAATATATCTCCTTCCCATTTTCTAACTATCTCCCTCTCTCTCTCTCTTCTTGTTCTATCGCCTCTGGTGGCTGTCTGTCTCACTGTTTGTTCATCTGTCTGTCTCTCTGTTTGTTTATTTGTCCACGCCAAGTGAATTCATCTTCGGACCAGAGTCTATTATTATTGTTCTTCTTCATCATATATTGTTGTTGTTTTTTTAGTATTTCTATATTAATAAGCTACTTGTATGTAAAAATGGGCGTATTCGGTCAACGGACACGCCCACCTCCCATATAAAGCAATAGGTTTATATGGCATATCTGGTGAACTGTGGTATATATCGGGATGAAATTTTATGTGTGATCATGTATCACCGATACAAGCTCACGTGCAAAAAATGGAAAAGACCGCCCATCGGACACGCCCACCTCCCATATAAAGCAAAAGGTTTATATGGGATATCTGGTGAACTATGGTATATATCGAGATGAAATTTTGTGTGTAATCATGTTCCACTGATACGAGTTTAAAAGGCAAAAATGGAAAACATCGCCCATCGGACACGCCCACCTCCCATATAAAGCAAAAGGTTTATATGGGATATCTGGTGAACTATGGTATATATCGAGATAAAGTTTTGTGTGTGGTCATGTTCCACTCATACGAGTTTACAAGTCAAAAATGGATAACATCGCCCTCCCATATAACGCAAAAGTTGAATATGGTATATATGATAAACTATGGTATATATAGAGATGAATTTTTGCGTCTGATCATGTACCACCGATACCAGTTTACATACTAAAAATTGACAAGCTACAGCTCAAAAGCTACAGCTCAATGTTGGATATGGTAAACCATATAGACAGTTATTAGATTAAATATTGCTACTAAGAGTTCCCAAGAATCAAATGGAAAATATCTCTTATAGGACACGAGCACCTTCCATACAAAATCGTAGATCTACAAGAAATCCAACTACTTTATGGATGTTATTAGCTGATGAAAGGTGGGAGTGAATCCAAGAAGAAAGAGACCACATCCAACTGAACCTCAATGGACGCCCATAAAAATTGATTATATCTTTTCAATATAAACGTAATGAGCAGGTGACGATTGAGAGAATACAATCCCTGCTGATGGGATCACAATCCACAAAAGTCAGGGAGCTACATATTTCCAAATGGCTGTTCATCTTCAAAGTGGAATCAATCACGCGGCGGCACTATATGTTGCTTATAGTAGCGCAGCAAGTACTTCTGGACTTTATATTGTTGAAAATTTCTACCCTCCCAAGTCTGTTGTTGAATCAGATTTTGTCTGCATTGAAATGAACATCTAAAATAGGAAAAGCAACTAAAGGCACATTATGATTTTATGGCACACAAAAAATCATCGATTCAATTATTCTTCCATAAATTGCTGAGCTTTTATTCGCACTTTCAAGATATTAGCAATGGCACAATGCTGCAAACACCAGAACTACTTCGTTTTGTAGAAACATGGGCCCCTATAAGATTCCTAACTTCACTCTTATTCATAGATTAGACAATCGACACAAAAAGGGTATAATCGTGTTTGGAATACGAAAATAGCTTCAAATATATAATTTCTCTTTGAAAGAGGCCACAGTTGTGAAAATCGCACGATGGAGTTAATAGCATTGAAGTGTAATCATGCATTTTCACTAATTATTGATAGAAATTCACTGTTTTTCCTGTATTGCTTTTGTTATTGTGGTCTTGTTATTGTTATTTTTGTTGTTCGTAAAAAAAATATAACGAAGTGTTCACCATGGATAACAGTCTATCTTTCATACCATTTCTGTTCCACTCTCTTTTTCTGCATATTTTCAGTCTTGTCCTCGCATACGTTGAGTTATGGCTCATTTTTTTTGTTACTCCCATCATCCTTATACCTCTGTCTTTCTCTCTCCCTCTCCTCCTATGTCCGTCTGCCTCTCTCTCCCTCACCCACTTCTTCATGTCCATCCATAATGCTCAAGGCGCTAAATTCTCTGCATGCTTTTGTTTATTGATGTTGGTGTTGTTGTTTTTGGGTTTGTTGTTATTGTTTTTATATTCTTGTTGTTCTTCTTCTCCTTCTGCAGCTTCTGTCGACCACAACAATCTCCCTGTCCAGTGGTCAGATATGATGAAATCAAAACATATCTCAAGACTCAAACCCAAAGGACTGAGGCTCCTTAGACAGTAGGAGTAGGAGAGGAGAGAGAGGGATAGAGGATGGGGAAAGGAGAGAGAGTGAAATAGAAAGAGGGTGGTCTCTTATCAGGTGAGGATGAAATTGAGTGGTCACTTGAGAACAGGGTGAGAGACACTTGGAGTGTGGAAGAGGAAGAGGCGAATTCAAATTCATTAAATTTATGGCGATGGTGGTGGGTGGTTCCGTCTCGAAAATAATGGACCTTCAAGAATATTTACATCCTTCTCTCGCCAACGACCCTCCTTCGTCCGTCTCTCTCTTCCGTTCTCTTCACTGTCTCTCTCTCGTTATTACTCATCCTCCATCCACCCATCGTAATGATGAGTTTCTTCTATCCATTTTTTCCAATTAAAAATGAATTGTTTTCTTTCCCAACCCAACCCTGACCATCTGTCTATCCATCCACCTATCTATCCACCCATTCACCCATTCAATCATCCATTTGTCTGTCCATCAATCTGTCCGTCCGTCCGCCCGTCTGGTTGTTTGTGTTGATTTAGGACTCGTGCGAAAAAGGTTGCCGATCCATATGCGAACTTCAAGCGAACCAACTAAATTTACAGCGTTCGCTCTCCAGACTCCAAAACTCCAGACAAAGTGCTGACCGGAAGTGAAGTTTCCTTCCTCTTTTGCTCTTGTGAGCAAAACCTCAGCCCACCGCTGGCTCTTGGGACAGCTAGCTATCTGCGGTAAAATCTATTAAGGAAGCTCCTCGGCAACGTCAACAATTGAGTTGATGGATGCGTCAACTGCGAAGGTGAAGAGAAGCCACCTTTGCCGGAGAGAGAGAGAGAGAGATACAGGGAGAGATAGGACGACAGAGAGGGAGAGCGAGGAAAGAAGTGAGAAAGACATGGCTCATGATGATAACGTCTACTGGAGTCCATCGTCCGAGTTCCTTCGTCCATTTCTGAAGTGAAGAATTGACCAAGAATGGAAAGATAAACAAGGGCGAAGAGAAAAATAAGAACGAGAAGAGAAACCAGAGGGAGAAGTGAAACAAGTGCGAGAAGAAACACAAGAGCGAGAAGAAAAACAAGAGCGAGAAGAAAAACAATAGAGAAACGTCTCAAGCGACGAAACGAAGAAACTTTTAAACAAACTTTGGAATTCCATTTAAAAAATCTCCTTCATCTCTTCGGAAGAATTCCTTCTGATGACAGTAATTTACAAAGCCATAGAAAATGTGTGTTTATTGGAGACTTATTGAGAACTATTCTCTAATACACACTTAATATTCACTCACACACACATGTCGGCTCATTTTCCCGCTGGACACGGATACACACATGGCGAGGGTCCTGCTGGTAGTCCGTTGGGCCTCGGAAATCCCCCGGGACCTGGGGCGGATCCTGGCGCCTGTGGCGTTTGTGGATAAATCGGACCCGATGGCGGATAATTCGGGTAGTTGTTGGCCGGCGGATAAAGCGGATAATTTGTGTTGATCGGTGGAAGGCCTACGGGACGAAGATTGACCGGTGGACGGCTGAGGGGAGGCTGAGGCAGGGAACCTCCTGCCGACGGATAGAGATCCTGTTGTCCCTGATTATGATAGATGACGACGCTGCTTTGTTGAGTTTGCTGTTGTTGTTGCTGCTGTGGTGGGTGCTGCTGACTGGTTTGGTAAGGATAAGGAGCATTGGGATAGCTGGGATAGTTCGGATAATAATTAGATGCCCCGTAATTTGGTGGCCCATAATTCTGAGGCCCGTAATTCTGTGGCCCGTAGCTCGGTGGCCCATAGTTCGTTGGCCCATAGTTCGGGCGATAACTCAATGGAGGATTACAGCCATACCATGGACAATTGTAATAGCCACCAGGAGGCAGTGTGGTACCACTATAGAAAGGTCCCCCCGTTCCATGGTGCCCCATCCAACGATCGCGAACTCGGCGAAAAAATGCACCGAAAAGGAAAAATGATTTGCCCTTTGGTGGCGGTGGTGACTCTGTTGTTGTTGAGTTGTCATCACTTTCGGTTTTTCTCGAGCACCGACAGGAGGAGAAGAGCAGCAGAAGCACCAGGAGCTTGAAAAATCACAGAGGTTAAAAGTTATTTATTAGGTTTGGACGGTATCCTACCAAAGTTAATGGGCTCATCCTTCCTTTTGGTGATGAGTTTTAGGTGAACCAACGACGACGAATACCAAACTCCAAATGAAAATGTAAAGAAAGCCGAAGCCTATCATCACATGAAACTCTTGAAACCTCTTAAATGGGGCCTGAAAGTGGACGAGGATCATTTATTCGACTGCATGAACCCAACTGTGGTTTTATTAGGAAGGTGGTATTCGAGATATGCATAACATAAGCGGTCCATTAAACCCAACGTCGACCGAACTCTTCAGAGATTTAATCGAAGAGTGATGTCACAGAGAAAAAAGGTAAATTTCACTTTGCAGAACATGACATTAAGACATGATTTCACAGAAAAATTAATTGACAATTTGTCTCAACTCCCTTTCGCTGGTTCAATGACTTATTCTTTTATAACAACGAAATTAAATGAACTTGACCTACTTCTTTTTGGCTCACACTGTGTGTACTGTGGGCCATGTAGAGATCTTCGGCGGCGATCGTGAATTGGAGAAAATGTGAAATCGCTGCGATACCGTTATATGGGGATGTAGCTCAGATGGTAGAGCGCTCGCTTAGCATGTGAGAGGTACGGGGATCGATGCCCCGCATCTCCAGAGATCATTTTTTTTATTTTTTACATTTTTTGAATATATTTTGATTTGCAAAAATTATTTATTTTTCCAACTAACTGAATATTATTGGGTTTCACTGTTTTCAACAAAATTAATGCATCAACGTGGTGGATATGACGATTTTGGCGGAGAGTCCACCATGAGGCTCAATGGTCTAGGGGTATGATTCTCGCTTTGGGTGCGAGAGGTCCCGGGTTCAAATCCCGGTTGAGCCCGATTTAATTTTTTTATTTTAAATATCTGGTAATTATTGGAATAATGAATTATAAAATATTATTTTTCTCTTTATTTATTTATTTTGGCAATTGTAGTATTAAAAAATAAAATAAATAAAAATATAAGTTGGAGATGCGGGGCATCGATCCCCGTACCTCTCACATGCTAAGCGAGCGCTCTACCATCTGAGCTACATCCCCTCGATGTCCCTCGCTAGAAAAAAGTTCAAAAGTTTATTTTAACATTATGTTCTTTTATTATATAATTACTTATGCTAACGAACTAACACTAGTTAATACTATATTTAAATAAAAATCACATTTGATCGTATTTAACCATAATAGTTGGGGGCATAGCCATAGCCACCGCCATAGCCAGGGTATCCACCGAAGCCACCGAAACCACCGGGATAACCGCCGCCACCAAAGTGGGGTTGCGGGTACGAGGGCACAGGCACTGGAACGGGTTGGACCACGGGGTAGGAACCGTAGCCGCCGCCACCGCCGCCTGGACGATTGCCAGTGAAGGCGCCCAAAAGGTTGCCAATCAAACCGCCGCCGCCTCCTCCACGACCGCCACCGAGTAGGCCGAAAATGCGATTGTCTGGGCCGGCACCGCCAGCAGACGAAGGAGCAGACGCCACGGCCTCCAGCACCCAGAGCTTGTGATGGTATCGAACCCGAGCCCACACCGGGGCCTCCAAATCCTGGGCCTCTGGAACCAGCGGCCTGTCCTTCACCAGGATACTGATATTGGGCACTGCTGATGCCCAGACAAAGGGCCAGAAGAAGACTTTTCACTATCTGAAAATCATTTCAATTATGGTTAAAATTATGAATTGATTTTGAACAACAGAAAATACTCACGAAGGATCTCATCTCAAAGGTTCGCTTAGGATATCTCTCTTAAACAACTTGTCTCAACTTGTTTTCTATGCTATGAAGTCAATGGAACTGTTATTGCTTCCAGCACCAATCATAGTTTATATACTAAAATCATAGTTAGTTCCTGACGCCCACATCCAATAATTCCGATGACGCATCTTCATATTCTAGACGGAAGTGTCGCGAAATCGTCTTCGTCTGATCCACTGACCGACCTTTGAGATTTCGCAGTCCATTGACTTCTAAACTTCTTCTCCACGTTATTTTCCCACGATCACTTTTGCTTTCGATCGAATATGTTATTTTGATTGGAAACATTTTTCAAACCAGTTTCCGACTTTTGTTTTTATATTACCATATTTTTATGATTTTTCATTGAGTGGTTGATTAACAATAACAACAGTAGGCGTGCCGAAGTCGTTGAACTTCGAGCACATGCCGGTCGTTAATTTGCATTTGTTTATGAACAAATCAATAGTTGACAAATTTGGTGTAAATTCTAAGGTTGGGTTTTTTCGAGCCACGAAGTCTAAGATGCGTTTGGAGTCAGTCATCACGAGGTGTTTTTGATATAAAGTTCTTGTCCAGCCTGCGACATCTTTAGTTCGAAGTTATTTTTCACCGTGTCTAAGTTATTCTCGGTGAATATGGCTCAGATGGTAAGATTACTAAAAAATACCCCAATTGCAAAATATATAAAATTTTCTTAAACTATCTATCCTTTCAGAGACTTTTGCCGCTTTTACTCGCACTTTTTGCGACTTGTGTGCATTGCCATGGATTCAAGGGCTTCCACAAAGGCTTTGGTGGCCAGGAATTCCATCATTACCATGAGTTCGCCCATCAACCGCAGATCGTTCCCGTGCCCGTCTCGGTACCGGTGCCGGTGAATGTCCCGGTGTCGGTGCCGGTTCCGGTGCCCGTCGGTGTGCCCATTGGGGTGCCTGTGCCGGTGAAGAAACATGGTTGGCATGGCCTGGGTCACGGTGGCGGTTGGTCGGGTGCCGGTGGTTGGTCGGGGGCGGGTCTTGGAGGTGGCGGTTGGCCTGGTTATGGTCTTGGTGGATACGGTGGTGGCTACCAGGCGGGTAGTTTTGCCAGTAGCTATGCCTCGTCGGGTTTTGGGGGATTTTACAGGCGGTGAATGGAGAGAAAATGTAGTACTTAAGATTATTAATTTGTATTACTTTTAGTTTTAAAAAATTTATAAAACTTTGTGAGTTAAATTAAATCTGTAACAAATTTAAAAAAATACAAAAAAATAATAAAGTAAAAAATATAAATCCTCAATTTGTTTCCGCCCGGGTTCGAACCGGGGACCTTGTGCGTGTGAAGCACACGTGATAACCACTACACTACGGAAACTTGTTGAAGACCGATGATCTAAGGTGAATCTAATGATTCTCAACATAGCCGTGGTGAATTTATTCCATACTGACTAAAGGTCAATAACAACAAAAAACGATGTAAATTAAAAGAAATTAAAATTGTGTTTAAATTTAATTTATTCAACATTTGCACTATTTTAATCTTTATCCACAGAGATTTCTGAATATAATTCGAAAAAGTTCATCAAATTACAAATAGGTATTCTTAAAACTAAATAAATTCATGAATTTCTATTGAATAATACAGCTATCACTTTCGCATGTCTTTGGTAACGTTCATTCATCCTCCTTTTAAACAATATCCACCACTCATTCATTCATTCAAATCTTTGCTCTCTTGGCCTTAATCAGAGCCTGCATGATGACCAACTTGACATCGTCCTTGCACTCCTCCACCGTGATGTCCTTCAGCATGGCGGTGACCATTTTCCCAAACAACGTGTCGCTGTCCTCGAATGTTGTTGGGTCGGCAGGAGTTTGAATCGTTTTCGGTACTTTGCGTGGTTCCACATTGAACTCCCTGACCTTCAGGCGCTTCAAGGTCGGCGCTGGCTTTCGGCTGTCGTCCCGCAACGCCGTCGTTCGTCGCCCCTTTGCATTCGGTTGGCCGATGTCGCACATTTCGTGATCGTCCTGCGAGAGTTCATCGATATCGATCATGGGTCTTGGATTGGGTCCTGGGTTCAGTCCTGGTTCCTCCTTGATTGCCCCGAGTTTTGGTCCATCCTCCTCTTTCTCGGGTAGGTTGTTGTTATCATTGTTGTTGCCGCTATCGAAATTATCATTGGACGATCGTTCAGAGGTGGAGCGACGACTGCATGAGTGCCGACTGTTGGGTATTTTACTATGATGCAGCTGATAGTTGATCATGATGAAGTCCTGTTGCTGCTGCTGTTGCTCCTGTGACGACAGCTGTTGCTGCTGTTGCTGGTCTGGGGCATATCTGAAGGAAACTGAGCCATTGCTTTGGTTACTGTCGCTCAGCGGATGAAGGATGGGAGCGCAATAGAAAGGTATTTTCTCCACTTTTCTGTTATTACGAATAAGTTTATGAAGTATATACCTTGATGAATGAAGGAAATAACTTACTTCCTGGGTGCAATATGGTCAGCGATGAAGATGATCTTCTCGAAGCAGGTCCAGTCGCTCTCGAAGTTCTCACCGCAAGCCAGGGCACGGTCTCGTTTCTTCAACTCCTTGGCCAGCTTCTCGCGCAGCAACTTCCATCGCTTCTGGCAATCGTCCACTGTGAAGAGAAGTGTGGAAGTGAGAGTGAAATAGGGAGAGTGAAATAGGGAGATTGAAATAGGGAGAGTGAAATAGGGAGAGTGATATAGGGAGAGTGATTGAGAGAAAGAAAAAGTAATGTTGAGGTTGGCGCTCCCCCAAGATGAGAGGGAAAATAAAAACTCACCACTCTGCCCCAACACCTCGGCGATTTCACACCACGCTCTCTCGCGCTCGAACTTGTTGAAATACGATACGTGCTTCTTATCGTAAATACATCTACGATCTCGCACGGCGTCAATCAGCCTCCGCACGAACTCCGAGTAGTCGCTCTCGTTCTCCATCGTCGTGTCGCCCCCCTGCTCAGCCACCTCCCCCTTCACCACCAACACTTGTTCTCCTCCTCCTCCTCTCTCTCTACAAAGATGCCGAGCTCTTGTCGTCGTCGTCGTCTACTTTGACTTCGCCCAAGTCGGTGCCGACGAATATCGCCGTCTCGTTTTATTTTCTCGACCGCGCGGTAAAGTTATCGCTAAGTTGTTTTGTTTTTGTGAAAATTGTTTTGTTTTTTGTCAATTGCTTTGTTTTTTGAGAATTGTTTTGTTTGATGAAAAATGCACCGACCGAATTTTGGAGGAGACGAAACGACGCACGACGCAAATGTCAGCCGGAGGATTCTTTCGTCCGTTTCGGGTCGCTGTCTGTCCGCTTGGCTGACTGCGGCCGCTGACGTTTACAGATTCCAAGGTAAGTTGGGTGGTATTCCAACAAAAGCTCGTGTGGTAAGTTAAATTAACGCCGGCCGCTTGACGTGTGCCGGCAGCGTGTTCGAGTATTCACCACACCAACTTAAGCTTCTGCTAAAGTGGGAAGCTTCTCACCACTCATACGATAACGAGCAAAAATTCGATGGAAAGTTTCGTTTGGAGCGCGAAGGGAATGAAGACTTGTGTACGATTTATTAATTTCCAATTTAAATTATTATCATTTTTAATATAAATGTGGAATTGTCCTCATTATTTTGGCTTAAAGGAGTCAAAGCGTTATGTTTTCATATTTTAAAATATATTAAATAATAAGTAAAAAATAAAATAAATCTTAATTTTCTTATTTTTGTTTTTATTCATTTTTAATTATAATTAAACTTTATTTTTATAATGAGTCGCTTCTTCTACAATAAACCTATGGCAAGACATGCGAAAATTAAGAATGTTTGATGATGAACTTTGAACATAAATAACTTTTAAATATAATTTTACTAAACACTTCATTAAGCAACTCCACTCATTTGCCCAACCAACCGCCGCCGCCGAAGGAGCTGCCGCCGCTGCTGTGATGGCTCTCGTGGTACTCGTGGTGCTCGTAGCCGCTGCTGTGGTACCCGCCGCCACCGCCGAAGCCCCCATGGCCGCCGATCAGTCCTCCGTGGCCACCGAAAAGACCACCGCCGCCACCGAAGCCATGCTTCAGACCCAGCAGCTTGGGTTTCTTCACCTTGATGCCGACGAAGCCGAAGTGTGGACGATTGATGGCCAGGATCTTGAGTTTCGAACAGGCGACGGTGCCGATCAGCATCAGTGTCAGAAGAATCAATTTCTAAACAAAAATAATGCACATTAAATTTCTGTAAATAATAAAAAAAAAATAAATAAATAATATTCACTCACTGTTAGTTGCATTTTTAAGTTGTTTTTTTTTTCTTGTTCACACGGTTTTTCTTTTATTTTTATTATTTTTTCACTCCTTGTCTTCACTTGAAACGATTCGCTTCGATTTGTTTGGCTTTCAATGACGATCGATTGATCGATTCTGCGTGCGGACACGTTTGGCAACGTTTGGCTTTCAATTGAACCCGGCTTAAAGTCGACCCGCACTTATATTGGCCCTTATGCAATAATTGCTTTTGTGGTCGAAATGTGGGTTTTTCATGTTTGTCTCTTCTTTTGTGTCGGGTGCCCCTGAAAATTTCTGGTTTTTATATTTATTTTGATATTTATTTCTTTTACGATGCCGGCTTGTTGTTTTTTATCTTCATTGTTGTTGCTATTGTCAATCTCGTCTCGTCTCAATACAAGAGATATTTACAAAAACCGCATCTCATGTGGTAATGGTCTGAGCGGCCGGCGGAGATTTCGGCTGCACGCGTAAACATAGTTTTCAAGAGCACAGCGGTTCCCAAACATTCCGTCGAAGCAGATGGTAAACACCTTTGGATTAAGATTATGGTGAGAGACTCAATTTTAAGATGCTTTTGAAGTTCTCCTCATGTTAGGTTTGGGTTAAAATCAATAGATTCCAATCAAATGTTTAGGAACCCCTGCTTCTCTTTTGATGGAGCTCTCATTGGACAACATCTGATATTTAAGCATAATCTTTCGCAATTTCATATTATTAAAAATAAAAACAAACAATTAAACTGAAAGAGAACTGAGATAATGAGATGCGAATCATCTATTTTAATGTTCGACATAGAGTTGACTCTCATTTGTGAGCTGCATCGAGAGACCACGGAGACGACTACGAAGACGTCGACACGTTCCACTTTATGATTCATCACCTATGTTGGGAAATTTTCGAAGATTATTGACCTCGACGCAGCATTCGAACCGATCATTATTTTAAATTCATAGTCTTTTTTTGATAGGTTTTTTTTAATACATTTAGTTGTAATAAATTATTTATTTATACAAATTAAAAGTTTTCCATATACAAATGGAAATTTTTACATTTACAAATTGAAAATTTTCCATATACATAGATTGTTTTACGTTTACATAAAATGATTTACATTTAAATAGATCGACAAACTTTTTACATATATTAGATATATGATTTATATATAAGATTTTCTTTTCATAGATTAATTTTCATTTACATTGAAAGATTTTCATTTACAGAGATGGATTTTCATTTACATAGATTGATTTATATTTTACATAGAATGATTTTCATTTTAATTTACAGAGAATGATTTTCATTGACAGAGAATTATTTTCTGATTTACATAGGTCGATTTTCAATTAAACAGATTGATTTACATTTTAAATAAAATAATTTTCATTTTAATTTACAGAGAATGATTTTCATTGACAGAGAATTATTTTCTTTTACATAGAATGATTTTCATTTACATAGATTAATTTACATTTACGTATACTGATTTACATATATCGACTTACATTTAAATCGGATTACATACAAAAATCGAATTTATTTAGAAAATCTATTTCCTATTCTAATTTGTATTTACACTGAGATGTATTTAGGAATCCTGTGCTTCATTTGAATGGCTGATATCCTCCACCGTAGCCACCTCCATAGTTACCACCATAGTTACCGCCATAGCTGCCCCCATAGCTACCTTCATATCCACCACTACTACTGCCGCTCACACCGTGCAGTCCGTAGCCACCGAAACCGGCAGCGCCTCCGATGCCACCACCTCCAATACCACTTCCTACACCTCCGATTCCACTGCCGATACCGCCTCCGATTCCGTGACCGATTCCTCCACCAATTCCGTTACCAATTCCACCTCCAAGTCCTCCAATTCCACCTCCAAGTCCTCCGATGCCTCCACTACCGTGTCCAATGCTCGTGTGCAGCCCGTAACCACTGCTAATGCCAGGACGATGCAGTCCATAGCTGCCAGGACCTCCATTTCCTGCCAAAACCGCTCCAGAGCCAGAACCATAACCATGGCCTCCATAGTACGCCGCCAAAATTATTGTAACCATTGCCGAGGTAGTTGTTGAAACCGCCAGCGCCTCCATAATAGCCTTCCTGATATCCATGGCCGCCACCGAATCCACCCAGACCTTGTCCATTACTCAAGCCATAGCCGCCGACACCTCCAGCCCCCTGTCCATGGGAGTTGCCGCCAAACTGACTGCCGAAAACCCTTCTCTGGGCATTGTCATTCGATTTTTGCCCACAGGATGAGCCGACAAAGACCACCACAGTCATTGCTATCAAATACTATGGAAGAGATTTTTAATCGAAGAACTTTGACTCTGTAGAAATAGTTGAACTTACCAAAGAACCCATTATAATAGAATATCCTTTTGCAATAGCTCAACCTCTGAGTAGTAGATACAATAACCTTAGCGATGGTTTGTCAATGGGATAATGGACAAAGAGACACAAAATGTTTTAACTTTTATATGAAAACTTAAAGTTGATTGAGGTATTTTCCGCTTCCATGCGTTTACGAACTTCTTAGATAATGTCGGAAGCGATTTTCACCGTCTCCCGCAATCAACCAATACCGATGTCCAGCTGGCGACTTGGCGTTGACCCCATTGCATCATAGAGACAAAGATATATAGTCATATAGCATTGAGAGCGATCGTTGGTCTCCCTTCGATGCCGAATTTACTCGGACATGTGAAGTAGTAGTATTAAAGTTCCACGCGAGTAATTTTTCCTAGTGAAAAATTATCAAAAAATAAAACAAAAACTAAACATGGAAACCAAGAAACAGACATTCGTAGAAACAATTACTCGAGCGTTTGTTTCTGGCCTGTGTATAACTCCATATACGACCAGAAAGACAAATGGATATTTGGAGGAATGGACAGACAGAAAGACAATTGTACAATCAATAATGTGAGAATTTTACCACATTCTAAGCGCACATCAATTAATTTGAATCGCGTTCCGTTTTAGTCACTGGTCACACCTCGAGAAGGTTTTTTGAACCCGGCGACAGGTGCCGGATGGAGATGATGAGAAGGTCATGAGGTGAAGTGAGATTTTTCCCAAATCCCCCAAACCATTGTGGTCGAAATCTTGTTGATAGGCCATTAAGACCACGATAGCTGTGACCTTGGGTGGGAAATTATCAAATTACATCGTTGTCAATATGTAAGGTAAACAAATTACATGCATGTAACATTTGGATTACAACTGGAAAATCCTACTACAACAATAACTACTGTGAAATGTTGTAATCGACGTCATGAAAACCTCACAACAACTTGTGATAATCAACAGAAGTCATTTGAGAAGAAAAAATGAAAGTGAAAAAACTGGCATCATGACGTATGACCAACTCCAGAATGGGTTGTGGTAAAGTGTCTGTAGGTTATTGGCCGGCGGATAATCAACCCATAACAACAAGTACTGTAACAACAACAAGTACTATAACAACAACAATGTTAGCATCTTCGTCAGATCTTTCGTCAACATGTGATAATTGGCAAACAAATTCACTTGACTGAAGTTGTTTTTGTGGCCATTTGTGCTCGATGCCACCGACGATACGATGTCATACCACGTTCCATTCTATCATTGATTCGTTGACTCTGCCGCTGATCATCAGAGTCCGCCTTATGGCTTGTAATTAAGTTTTCATGTTTTTTTTTGGCCCAAATGATTCTTCACAGAAATGCGGGGAAAGAAGTTGGACAAGTGCGAAACTATGGTTGGTTTGTTGATTGATGATCACATTGTTGTTGTTTTTGTTCATATTGTTGTTATTTTGTTTATATTGTTGTTGTTTTTACCATAGTAGTTGGTGTGTAGTTGAAGTTTTTTTGTGTTTTGATCTTGATCTTGACGGTCTCGGTCGGTCACTTCCGCTCGCGCGGGGGAAACCAACATTTCGTCATCAACTTGTTTGCACACCGAGCCGCAGTAACTCCATCCATCCATCTGTCCATCTGTCCGTCCGTTGATCTGTTGGTTCTTCAATTAAATTTGCCGACTACCATGGGTACCACGGGCAACGGCGACCACGACGTCTGACGACGACGACGACGACAACAACTCGAACCTCGTGAATCTTCGCACGCAGCACGATCTGTGGAACTTTTCTTATATAAAGCATCGGCTTCGTTTCAATTGCAATTTAGTGTTCAACGAGAACTTTACGCGATTCAATCAACCCAACGAGTCTTCCTGCAATCGTTTTCAACATGCGTGCTTTTGTAAGTTCTCAAGCGGATGGAGGATAAAAACTAAAGGAAATATACAAAAATAGATACCAATGTGAATAAATTATATAAGTCCTTTAAGGACTAATTCGACTTAAAGGACAATTAGTGTATTTTTGTAGTGAAAAGTGAAATTTTTAAATTGGATAAAATCATAACTAAATCCAAGTTTAATTTAATGCAACTATATAAAATCATGACTAAATCTTAACTTAATTAAATGAATTTGGAGAAAATCATAACTAAACCTTAGTTCTATTAATTAAATGAAATTTTATAAAATCCTAATTTAATTCAATGAAATTTTATAAAACTAAATTCTAATTTGATGGCGTCAATTTTATCAATTTTTATAAAATCCTGACTAAAACTTATTTCTCTTCTCTTTTAGATGACTAAAGTTGCCCTCCTTCTCGCCCTGGTGGCCTGCATCAGTGCGGCGCCCGCTGCAGCCCCCGTTAAGGCTGAGGGCAGAACCTTCGGCCTGCTCGGCGGAGGCCTGGGAATCGGAGCTGGCCTGGGCGTGGGCCTCGGAGTAGGCGGAGGCTTAGGCGGCGGCTACGGTGGAGGCTACGGCGGTGGCTATGGAGGTCATGGAGGATATGGAGGTCTTGGAGGATATGGCGGCTACGGAGGTGGTCACGGATTCGGCCATGGACCCGGCTTCGGTGGAGGTTTCTATCCGGGAGGCGGCTACGGCGGTGGTTTCTACCCCGGCGGTGGCTTCGGAGGCGGCTACGGTGGCGGCCATTACGGTGGACACTACAGCTCGCACCAACACCAACACGGCAGCTACTATGGCGGCGGCGGCTACGGCGGTCACGGATTCTTCGGTTAATCGAGTACCTCCTGAGTACCTGATTATTCGTTACTTACTTAAAGTTAAAGCGTCGAATGAGTGCGTGTAAATAATATGTGAGAGATGACTGTGTTTATATTGATATTTGATTTATATTGATACGATTAATTATACAACATTTATTATATACCATTAAAAATCAATAATTATATCCGATTAATTATAAGAGTTCATAATGATAATAATAAAAACGATCGAATTTTGTACAAAAATCTCCGAGTACTTTTTCCATTAACTACATCGATTCCTTCTCGGGTCACGATCTGTTGTTAATTACTTAATACAATAGCAAATCATCTGAGACCCTCTTCTGCGAATTTCAGGGACCCTTTGAAGGCTTCACCGATTGCAACCTCTGCCTTCAATTGCCGCCCTTCGCCTTTGCCATAAACACATAAAATATGTGTCTGTATGTGAAAGTCAATGTCATTCCCAAAAGAAACTTTTTTTATATCAGAAGCGTTCGACAAAAAACGAAGATCGAAACAACAACAACAAACCATGAATGAAACCTAAACAAAAACAACAACCCATGATCAACAACAGATTGACAACAACAATATCTTGTATTGACAATAACAACCCAATATCGACAACAACAACCCATGATCAACAACAACATCTCAGTACGACCAACAACAAATAAACCTGTTTCAAAAATGCAGCCGATCATTAAAGAGGATACCATAAACATGATACAAAGAGGATAAAAAATACATGCGTCAAGGGACCCCAAGGACATCGCTGCTGCATCAGGTTATCAGAGTCAAGAAACCGAAAAAACCCCAATGATGAATCATTCATCCATCCATTCACTCATTCTCTAGGTTTGATGTCATGGACCAGTAGCAATTATCACCGATGTGCTTCAGGCCATAACCAAATGTGAGAGCCGTTGAGAAATTCTGAATTTAAATTGAAATGTGTGATAACATTAAGTTGTCCTCTGTCGTATTTACATTAGATGGCTTCATTATATTCTGGGGGAAATCCCTCTGGCCATTGTCCATAGAGCATTAAATAAGTTTGGTCATCGAAGATACGTTCTTTTTTAATGAAAGTCTAACATGAAGAAGCTGCCGCGCTAAAATATTATTTAAATATTTACTAAAGACAAATAAATGCTATTCGAGGTTCTCGATGGGAATCCCATTTACACGTATTTTATTGAAGTATATTTTTTGGCATAACTGAAAAATTACCACAAGTGTTACTGAGTGAATAAAAAAAAGTTGTAGTCGTAGGATTTTACTACTATTTTTGTAAGTACGGTATTTGCTTCTCTTCGA
Source organism: Coelopa frigida (assembly GCA_017309665.1). Taxonomy (NCBI): domain Eukaryota; kingdom Metazoa; phylum Arthropoda; class Insecta; order Diptera; family Coelopidae; genus Coelopa; species Coelopa frigida. The sequence continues at coordinate 37,071,178 of CM029561.1, read as the reverse complement.
AATAGGAAGAAAAATGTTATTCTAAAAAAAAAAACAAAAACGATAATATTTTTATTTCCTATTTTTCATGTCCTAGTTGGTCAATAGATTATAAATTAAACACTATTATTAAGCATTTGTATAATACATATTAGGTTTATTTAGAACAAATGAAAACTAAAACTAAACGAACTACAAAATCTTTTCGAATAACTTATAGATAAGTCCAGTTCTACCACTATTTAAATATATAAAATAAAGCATCACCACCCCATATAGTATTGGATTATGTCCCTTGGGTTAACCATAACTCGAGCGACGGTACGAGGACTGATAGACCGGCTGCACATTTCCGGTCAATTGCTGTATGATGCCGTTGACAGTGGTGGCAACGCCGCCCACCAGTTGAGCAGGAGTGATAGCGGGCTGGAAGAGAGTTATATGTAGAGGAGAAGGTGAAATATTATAAGGGGTAAAAAAGGAGTGAACAAGGTACGGGTCTTGCTTACCGCTCCTGCAGAATCGTAGTAGACTCGATTGGGCCTTCGTCGAGGCGGCGGTGGTGGAGCTGGTCTATAGTTGGGATCGACAGCGGGATCGTTTTGCAAATCGCTGAGTTCGTCATCGGAGGCGGCCACAGGATCCTGCTGAGGAGGCGGCAGGGGCGGGGCAGTGGCTGCCAGGGCATTCTGTAAAATCCCTGGAGCGAAAAGATTGAGGAAGTTGTTCAAGGGAGTCGTCGCCGGGTAGCTGGGCGCAATGGGATCGGACAGGAGACCTCCGTAGCCACCGTAGTTTCCACCGCCGAAGTAATCACCAAAGATCCCGCCTCCACCGAGACCGAGGCCACCTCCACCGAGACCGAGTCCGCCTCCTCCAAGCCCGCCACATCCAGGGATCGGTGAGTAGAGGGGTCCCCCCTGCGGATACACGTTGTACACATTGAGATCCCACAGGAAGCGTCCCTGCTCCTGTGGCGGCGGCGTCACTCCATCCCTCCGGACATCCTTCTGAGCGGCAACGGCATCCCTGCCGTAGGGAAAGCAACGATTGCGATTCCGATAGGGACGCAAACGATGGTATTTACGTTTGATGTGTAGCAGAGTTTTGCCGGACTCGGGCTTGTCGTCGGCTTCCTGATTGGAAACGCCGGCAAATTTCGCATTCTCCACATCGGCATTGCTGGCCGTGTTGGAGCTGGAACTCAAACTGGAGCTCGAGGCCTTTGTGTCTTGGCTGGGATAACGTTTGGACGAATATCGGTCGGCAATGGTTGAGGACGTCGTCCTCGGGCGGTTGTAGCTGGAGTAGGATGCTGCTGAGGGCGATCTGTACGAGTTGTAGCTGTTGCTTGTGATGGTCGCAGATGGTGTGCGGTAGGTGTTGTAGCGATTGTAGTTGTTGTTGATGGCGGGGAGGCGGTTGTTGTTGGAAGAGAAAGAGGTTGTTGTTGGAGGGAGGCGATTGTTGGGCGCATACGACCGTCTGATGTCAGCAGGACTACGAGAGTAACCGAAACGATCGTAGTAGGATCCTTGTGGTTCACAACAGCAGACGATGATCAGGGTTAAAACCAGCAGTGATCGCAAGATATTTGCAATCTTTTTCGGAGGTCCCATATTGGTGAAGATCGTTTAGAGCAAAAATTTTTTACTTTCGATTAATCCATCCAGATCGTTATAAGAATGTGTAATATAATATATCCTTGACTGATCGTATCCTTTTGCTTTATATGATCAATTCTAATTGTCTCGTTTTTATCTTGTGTTTATTATATCATCTCTTCTATATCTTGTGTTCTTATAGCCTTTGTTCTTATATACTTGTTCCTTATTATCCTTTGACTTATATCCTTTATTTTTAATCCTCCATTTCTTATATCCTTGTGTTTCGTATTTCGTAAGAAGGATTTTGTTTTCGAACCGGTTCGTTTGTTGTTTGAGTTATCGTGGACTGGGTTCGGCGGTCCATCGCCACCACTTATCACTTTAGCTCGGTTTTTCTCCATTGAGGCCTCACACTCCTCCGCATGAAATTCTGATTGCATGGAGCTCCCTCACTCTGTGTGTTTTCGTTTTGGGTTTTCCCTGCTCCCCGTTAGGCATATGGTGGTCACCAA
>CM029561.1:36998391-37065236 GCA_017309665.1 Coelopa frigida | reverse complement strand
GGGTCACGATCTGTTGTTAATTACTTAATACAATAGCAAATCATCTGAGACCCTCTTCTGCGAATTTCAGGGACCCTTTGAAGGCTTCACCGATTGCAACCTCTGCCTTCAATTGCCGCCCTTCGCCTTTGCCATAAACACATAAAATATGTGTCTGTATGTGAAAGTCAATGTCATTCCCAAAAGAAACTTTTTTTATATCAGAAGCGTTGAACAAAAAACGAAGATCGAAACAACAACAACAAACCATGAATGAAACCTAAACAAAAACAACAACCCATGATCAACAACAGATTGACAACAACAATATCTTGTATTGACAATAACAACCCAATATCGACAACAACAACCCATGATCAACAACAACATCTCAGTACGACCAACAACAAATAAACCTGTTTCAAAAATGCAGCCGATCATTAAAGAGGATACCATAAACATGATACAAAGAGGATAAAAAATACATGCGTCAAGGGACCCCAAGGACATCGCTGCTGCATCAGGTTATCAGAGTCAAGAAACCGAAAAAACCCCAATGATGAATCATTCATCCATCCATTCACTCATTCTCTAGGTTTGATGTCATGGACCAATAGCAATTATCACCGATGTGCTTCAGGCCATAACCAAATGTGAGAGCCGTTGAGAATTTCTGAATTTAAATTGAAATGTGTGATAACATTAAGTTGTCCTCTGTCGTATTTACATTAGATCCGATGGCTTCATTATATTCTGGGGGAAATCCCTCTGGCCATTGTCCATAGAGCATTAAATAAGTTTGGTCATCGAAGATACGTTCTTTTTTAATGAAAGTCTAACATGAAGAAGCTGCCGCGCTAAAATATTATTTAAATATTTACTAAAGACAAATAAATGCTATTCGAGGTTCTCGATGGGAATCCCATTTACACGTATTTTATTGAAGTATATTTTTTGGCATAACTGAAAAATTACCACAAGTGTTACTGAGTGAATCAAAAAAAGTTGTAGTCGTAGGATTTTACTACTATTTTTTGTAAGTACGGTATTTGCTTCTCTTCGAAATAGGAAGAAAAATGTTATTCTAAAAAAAAAAACAAAAACGATAATATTTTTATTTCCTATTTTTCATGTCCTAGTTGGTCAATAGATTATAAATTAAACAATATTATTAAGCATTTGTATAATACATATTAGGTTTATATAGAACAAATGAAAACTAAAACTAAACGAACTACAAAATCTTTTCGAATAACTTATAGATAAGTCCAGTTCTACCACTATTTAAATATATAAAATAAAGCATCACCACCCCATATAGTATTGGATTATGTCCCTTGGGTTAACCATAACTCGAGCGACGGTACGAGGACTGATAGACCGGCTGCACATTTCCGGTCAATTGCTGTATGATGCCGTTGACAGTGGTGGCAACGCCGCCCACCAGTTGAGCAGGAGTGATAGCGGGCTGGAAGAGAGTTATATGTAGAGGAGAAGGTAAAATATTATAAGGGGTAAAAAAGGAGTGAAAAAGGTACGGGTCTTGCTTACCGCTCCTGCAGAATCGTAGTAGACTCGATTGGGCCTTCGTCGAGGCGGCGGTGGTGGAGCTGGTCTATAGTTGGGGTCGACAGCGGGATCATTTTGCAGATCGCTGAGTTCGTCATCGGAGGCGGCGACAGGATCCTGCTGAGGAGGCGGCAGGGGCGGGACAGTGGCTGCCAGGGCATTCTGTAAAATCCCTGGAGCGAAAAGATTGAGGAAGTTGTTCAAGGGAGTCGTCGCCTGGTAGCTGGGCGCAATGGGATCGGACAGGAGACCTCCGCCGCCGCCGCCCACACCTCCGTAGCCACCGTAGTTTCCACCGCCGATGTAATCACCAAAGATCCCGCCACCACCGAGACCGAGTCCGCCTCCACCAAGACCGAGTCCGCCTCCTCCAAGCCCGCCACATCCAGGGATCGGTGAGTAGAGGGGTCCCCCCTGCGGATACACGTTGTACACATTGAGATCCCACAGGAAGCGTCCCTGCTCCTGTGGCGACGGCGTCACTCCATCCCTCCGGACATCCTTCTGAGCGGCAACGGCATCCCTGCCGTAGGGAAAGCAACGATTGCGATTCCGATAGGGACGCAAACGATGGTATTTACGTTTGATGTGTAGCAGAGTTTTGCCGGACTCGGGCTTGTCGTCGGCTTCCTGATTGGAAACGCCGGCAAATTTCGCATTCTCCACATCGGCATTGCTGGCCGTGTTGGAGCTGGAACTCAAACTGGAGCTCGAGGCCTTTGTGTCTTGGCTGGGATAACGTTTGGACGAATATCGGTCGGCAATGGTTGAGGACGTCGTCCTCGGGCGGTTGTAGCTGGAGTAGGAGGTCGTTAAAGCTGCTGAGGGCGATCTGTACGAGTTGTAGCTGTTGCTTGTGGTGGTCGCAGATGGTGTGCGGTAGGTGTTGTAGCGATTGTAGTTGTTGTTGATGGCGGGGAGGCGGTTGTTGTTGGAAGAGAAGAGGTTATTGTTGGAAGGGAGGCGATTGTTGGGCGCATACGACCGTCTGATGTCAGCAGGACTACGAGAGTAACCGAAACGATCGTAGTAGGATCCTTGTGGTTCACAACAGCAGACGATGATCAGGGTTAAAACCAGCAGTGATCGCAAGATATTTGCAATCTTTTTCGGAGGTCCCATTTTGGTGAAGATCGTTTAGAGCAAAAATTTTTTACTTTCGATTAATCCATCCAGATCGTTATAAGAATGTGTAATATAATATATCCTTGACTGATCGTATCCTTTTGCTTTATATGATCAACTTATCCTTGTCTCGTTTTTTATTTCCTTGTGTTTCTTATATCCTTCTGATTCTTATATCCTTATGATTCTTATATATTGTGTTCCTTATATCCTTTTGTTTCTTATATCCTTCTGTTTCTTATATCTTTCTGATTCTTATATACTTGTGTTCCTTATATCCTTTTGTTTCTTATATCCTCCACTTTCTTATATCCTTGTGTTTCGTATTTCGTTAGAATGGGTTTTTTGTGAATTTCTTCGAACCGTTTCGTGTGTTTGCGTATCGTGGACTGAGGTTCCGGCGGTTCCATCGCCACAACTTATCACTTTCGCCTCGGTCTTCTTCTCCATCGAGGCCTCATCACTCCTCCGCATGAATTCTGTTGCATGGAGCTTCCCCTCACTCTGTGTTGTTTTCGCTTTTCGGGTTTTCCACTGCTCCCCAGTAGGCATTGATGGTGGTCACCAATGCAGAGAACCTGTATGTTGTTTCCTACCCCAAAATGGTGTTTGTTTGTTTGTTTTGATAGAGGATTGCATAATAATTTATATATGTTGTAGTTTTTGTTATTGTTATTCGCGATATAAAGTTTCGCATTTTGAAATGCAAATTTCAATGTTGTTGTTATTGCAACTCAAGCCACCCACACACACGTGCGAATTGAAACTGAATCGAGTAAATGGAGGCGACGATGCCAGCCAGCTTTGGGCCAGCTCAACGAAACGTGGTTCCCGTCTCGTGGTTTTGGCCAAAGGCACAGAATTCGCCATCACACACTCTCTGTGGTGTTGTTTTGTGCATTGACCTGTGACTAATTATGCTTTGCCCAAGTTTTGGCAACACTTTTTAGCACCGATTTTTTGGCAAGAGTCGAGAAACTGGGTCACGTCGAGACAAAGATCATCATCATCGCCTGATTATCATCATGATAAACATATGGTCCGCTAATAAAACGAAAATTTGTATATTTAGAATGGTTCTGGAATCTCCACCAAGGGATTCTGAGGATTTCTTTGGAGTTCGAATAAAGAAGATCATTAAAATCACTAACTAGATCATTAAACACTCAAATGTTCATTTAATTTGAAGAGCCCTTTACTAACATAATATAGAATTATTTACCCCATGATACTATAGCGTTAATTGTTCAAACATCAACCAGTACAATAATTCTATAATAAAATAATAAAAGTGTACTACTATTATCTAAACTTTTCCCCATAGTGACATAAGAATTTCACTTTCATTATATGCGGGTGAATGAATGAAATAATGACTAAGAGAGCTACAACAATTAAAAATTGAAAACAAGATTCTCTTTTCCATGTTATTACACTTTGTACACTTTGCGCCTAAGGTGAATGACACCCATTGGCGGCGATCGCATGTAACAGACGTCTATGGGGCGAGTCTGGCGAATGACGTAGTTGATATAATTTGACCCAATTATACACGAGTCGATCGAGTCACGAATCCGCACGTCACATCAAACTAACTACGGTAAGACAAGGCTGCTGCCGGCTTCGTACGCCCACAGCTTTTGCAAACAAAGGGACGCCGGCAGGTTGGATAAAAATCCACAATTTATGTGTAAATAAAAAACATATTTGGAAAATACGAAATTATTTTTTTGCGTGGAATTGAATAGATAGAAAACCAACGTATAGTTTGATATTTAAAAAAACCTTGACAGACTTTTCGTCAATGGAAAATTCGCGGATGATAATGATGCGCATGATGATAATTAAAAACTGCACAGATAACTTTTAGCATACATTTTTTATTGTTATAAACAGAAACCTAACTTACAAAGAAGTACTGTTAAGTTCGATTTTTTCTATAGTTAAGTAGATACCTTGACATTAGCCTCAAGTCGTTGTATGGTTTCAGAATTTGGTTTTCGTTTCATCGCGAACAATAATTTCCACACTCGCGGCAAAAATTAAAGCTACAAGCTGAGTGAATCGAACAATACATAAAAACTAAAAAATACTATCAGAACTTAGATAAAGGAAAAGGGCTATCGCCAAATTCTTCTTCAGTCTGTATAGATTTCTATGCAATTCTGTGAATTATTTTAAGGAAACAGTTAGACCATAAAGATAAGAGCAGTAAAATCTCGCCATATAATTCGCTTAATTGTAATAACTTGGTTGTGTGCTGCTTGGTCTAATGCATTAACTATAATTTACATATCATAGCTAACTATAAATTTGTATGACTTAAATAAAAACTATGTATAAAATATTAAAATACATATATAAAAAACTAAAGTATTCGCATGCGATTCTCACTCCTAACTAAAATACACACACATTTCTTCCTAAGAACATGAGATATAAAAATAAATTATAATTTCAGCGCCTATATCGAAACCATATAAAATAATGCAATTCTCTCGTTTTCTCTGTATGCAAACGTCCATTGAACTTGACATTAAAATTTGTGTGTGTCATGACAAGCGTCTCACTGTGTGTTCCGTTTCCATAGTTTATCGATTTGCACTTCATAAGAATACTTTTCTGCACCAGTTTTCTCAAGCACAACTGTGGTCGGCACTTAGAACTGCTTAAAATTCCGCCTACACAGCCATTTTCGGTTTGTTGGCCTCGGCACGTTTGCGCATCGCCTTCAGTCGCTGGTTGCAATAGACGCGCAGGAATATCGCGAAGAACACGACCATAACGCCGAAAATGCCCAGAATTGATATGCTATGGTGGTAGATGAAGCAGGAAAGCATTATAGCAGCAGCCTGAAAGACAGAGAGGGTCGAATTGGAAACGAATCAAGCAGCAATCAATCAGAGACTGGTGCTCCAGATAATTGAATATTAAAGATTAAAAATTAACTAATAACTCATTTGGTGATTAGTCGTCACATTTCCATTCGAGTGTATCTAAAATTAAATATTATAGACACTCCTCACAATGTCGTCATTTCGAGCAGATAAACAGAGTGTGGCGATAAGAGAACACATTCAAATCGAGTCAAGAAACAATTTCGTAGCTAAAGTTAACTGAAGGAAATGCGAGATTTTCAAATGAGATAAATTATTTCGTCTGGTAATCTACTAACAGTCCATCTACTAACAGTCCATAATTTATTATTTATGTGAAGAATTCGTTATTAAATTTCACATAAAACTTAAAACAGTCTTCAGTTGTGCAAACTATTTAATTATTTCAAATAAGAATTGTAGATCCATTTAGAAGGAACAGAGAGTAAAGAATTTATAAATAAACAAGGGACGATGTTTACTTTATGCCAGTTTTTGAATTCATTCTTGCACTCACCTGACGCAACGTCATTATGATGGTAAACACAACTGGCCCGAAAACAGATATCGTGTAGAAAATAAACAACTGTCCCACAGCTGAGCTAATCGACAAAATAATGATGTCGAACACGAATTTCGGATGCTACAAGAAACAGAAAATTTTCATAACCTTATGTATATATTTAGTAAATTCGATTCTAACCTCGGTGGCAAATGCCAGCGAGTCGATGAAACCACCCTGCACCGACAACGAGGCTGCGGTGAAGATCGTGGAGAACAAGTTGACTCCGCACATCATCTGCAACGGTGTCATGCCGTAGCCTCGGAACAGCTCGCCCTGCCAGTTGGCCGTGAAGCTGTCGAAGACCATGTACATGGCCAACAGGAAGACGCCAGTCAATGTCGTTACGCCGCTCGCCTTGCTGCTGTCCGCCGAGCCAGTCATGAAGAAGATCATTCCCAGCGAGATGAGAACGGCCGTGAAGTATTCGTAGCACTCGTATTTGTTCTTGGACATGATCTTGCCCATCAACATGACCGGTATGATTTTACAGGATTTCGCCAACACCTGCGTCGGGAAGTTGACGAATTTCAGGGCTTCGTATTGGAACCACGCACTCATGATGTTCGAAAAGGATGCAAATGAGTATTTATAGAGAGGTGTGCGATGCCTCGTGGGCGCTCGCTTCACCTGCAGCCAAATGATAGAGACTATAAAGGCCAACACACGATTGGCGAACACTAGAAATTGCGAGTCCTTGAAATGGGACGTTTCACCGATGAAGTTCTGATACTCCTGCGTCATGATCTTCTCTTGCAGCACGCCCCACGTGAGGTACGAACACATTAGACCGCCAAAGCACCAAATGAGAAGCATCGCCTCCTGGGAACTTGTGCGTTTCAGTGGAGCGGCGACGGCAGTTGGTGGCGAACCGGGAATTGGGCCAATTGGCTTGGTTTGCATCGGGTCATCGCGGTCGATGTCGTTCGTGGAGTTGCCCGTGATGCACATGTTGACCGCGGTGTGAATGTAGGTTTTGTCTGAAAGTCATTTTCATTACATCGATGGACTAGCGAGTTTGGGTTTGGTTCACTCACCGTTTTTTTCCAAATAGTTTGTGCGATCGACATACTTGTAGATGAGGTAGCCCGGTACAAAGACACAGCTGTAGCCGAAACAATTCACCAGCAGCTTCAGCAGCCACGAGTACTCCTTGGCGTGCGACTCGACCAGCTGCGAGAGGGTCTGATGGGTGTAGTAGCCGCCTAGAGAGGCGCGCAGCAGGTCCGAAAAGAAGTGGATGACCAGTAGAGTGATGAGTATCAGGCCACTAGGCGAAGAGGGAGAGATCCGATAAATCAAGACAAGTGCAAGTAGCGGCATTGAACAAACCATATTACGATGTCCGGCACCACATTGGCCATGGTGAGGCTTCCAACTGGAACTAGTTCCTAATTTTCAAATTCACAATCTCGAAGTAAAGTATCCAGAGTATTTGGAAATGTTCTTTCTCAGTTGTTGTGAGTTGTGCGGCTGCTGTCGCGGTTCTGACACGTAATCAAGAAAGAGTTCAACAGAGCAGAGCTCGACTCAACTCTTACAACTTAGAATATTTGGTGACTCCGCAGCTTTATTAAAAACGACGTCGCCGGTTCTTATGATGGGGCCTGAGGCAATAGCGCCGGCTGCGTTGATCATGCTTTGCCAAAAGAAACAAAAACACACCAGATAGCGTCGCTCGGGGTTCAAAGCTGGCCAAAGTATTTGTTGTTGTGATTGATGTTGTGCTATTCGTTGTTGTTATTGTCGTCGCTACCGCACTGGAGCGGCCGCCTAGCGTTCTGGTCTAAACTCGTTGTGTCTGTCGGTCAGAAACCTCGATCGAACCTTCACCTATTTACTTATAATATGTATTTATGTTCTTCAAAATCGGGCACATTGATATTCATTAATATCTCTTCGTTCGCGATATGTTTTTTTCACATTCGTTATAACTCGTCCGTGAAAGATTTCGGCAACACATTACCAACATATGTCGACCGCGTCCGCACTTCTTTCTTCATCGACCACTAAATGTTAAATAAGAATTATGAGCAATATTTCTTTCAAAAAAGAACAAAAACAAACGAGATTATCGTCTTTGCTTAGCTGTCAGAGAACGGTCAGCTGTTCTGTTATGTGGGAAACAGGGTTGCCGAATGCACTTCAATCGAGCTGTTTCACTTCACTTTTGATCCGAACACTACGGTACTTCACTTTTTTAAAAAACACTTCACTTTGCTAAACGCAGATGTTCTAGATATTAATACCTAATTTTGTCCCGTTTTCTGAAATTAAACAGTGAAAACCATTTTTCAAAAAAAAATGTTTGGGGTAGTTTCGACTTCGATCCAACTTCAAAACACTTCACTTTTTGGACTACGCTCAAAAATTATGAAAGGCAACCCTGGTGCGAAACATATTCGATGCGGCAGCGACACACCAACATGCGAATATGTTGGCGTGCACTATACCTTTTTTCGTTGAGTTGACAACACCTGGACGTGAAACTGCTAGAAAACGCATACTGGTTTGCAGGGATGCCGCACCAAAGTGATGTGTATAAGTAGGAAAAGTAAATAACACAATAACAAAAATAAATTACATATTGTACATTTTTATATAAATATTGTGTATAAAGATTGTGGAAAAACGAAAACAGGAATAGCAAAATCCACCGTCGACGAGTCATGTGGAGAGGGAAGGGAGTTTTTCAAAAAAGTGGAGTTGAAATGTGTTTTGATTGAAAGTGTGGTGAAACTCTTCGATGGAAGTGAGTTCGGCAGCCCTGCTCGTTCGGTCGCTTTACGAGCAGCCATTTTTATTTTATTTCGTAATTTGTCGTGAAAGAAGCAGCATTTTTGCGAAAAGACTGCGTTTGAAAAATCTCTTAATTAAATAAAGATAGTGAAAATTCTGTAAAAGATTGTGAGGTTTACATGCAATTGTGAAATTGTCGCGCTGAACAAACATAAAGAAGTATTATTCAACGGAAAAGATAAGCTGGAAGTTGGGAAACTAGAAGCCAACCATATACGAGATATTGGAGAGGATTTGTGAATTTTTCATCTATACACAGTTCTTAGAAATCCTGTGTATAAGGTAAGCTTTATATTTATTTCTGTCTGAATTGATCGGTTGATCCCATCTGAATTGATCTATTAAAAGAATAGCTCGTGTCCCACCTTTCCGCGTGTCTCAAAATGGGGCTCCATCAAAAATGTGTGACAAAGAACGATGCACAGGGTGACTCATCGATCTATCTATCGGCGGATCTATAAATAAATCGTTGCAGCATGTTTATTTCGATTTATTTGTTTTTTCTTCTCGTCTCTTCAAAATTTGTCGCCAACCTTGAGATCATGAGTATATTTTCGTGCGAAATTGGCCCGTTCAAATCATGCTTTTCATAATCTGCTAATTGTAAAATACCTTCCTTGAATTTTCCTATAAGTAAAATGGCAGATGTTTCTCAAGGCAGGTAGAGAATATGACATGGACCCTTTTTACCTGTAGTGGTTTTTGCATCTATTCCTCTCACATCCTCTCATTACCTGTTTTTCAAATATTTGTATAAATACTAATCGGTGTTCTCCATCCTTATTACAGTTTCAACGTTGACATCTAACGTTACACAAGAGAATAAATTAATTACTAAAAATAAAACAAGTAGTCCGTGAAAAAATGTCTGGAATAAACAAAATACACTCGACAACCATGTCGCTAAATGATCGATTCACTGCGATCGCCTCGAAACCAGCACCACTTCCCGTGGTTCGTCGCAGTCGTAGTCGCAGTATCCCACGCCCAGTGGCACCGAAGGAGCAGTTCGCCTCATTGGCAAATCGTCGTCTGCTGCAGCAGTTGGTCAGAAAAGACAAAATGAGAGCAGCATTGAAACTGAAGCGAGTATGTGTCTGACCAACCAACATTTTCTATAATGGGCAATCGTTCAATCAATGAGTATTGAGATTTGAAATAGAACTAAATGATCAGGACGGGTCGATCGCAGCCTGTTGGGCATACGAACAAGAGACAAAAGAATAATACAAGTGGATTAAACAACACCCAATTCTATCGGACAGTGGAAATCTAAATGATCAAGAACGAGAACTGAAACTTCTAATCCAAACAAATAGAGCTGACTTTTAAAGTGGAAGCATTTGTGATATAATGCGTCTTTCTTTTGTAATACAAATGGATATTTTATTTAAACCGAAGGCTGCAGGGGCTGCCATTTTCAACAATAACCAGAATGTTAATAAGTGAAAAAATATGAACTGCAGAGAATTGCTAAAGTAAAGGGAGACTTCTGGAAATGATGCATAAAGACTATAACAAAAATAATATAGCACCAGATTTCGGAAGTTCATATACAAACGGATTCAACTGGGATAATAATTATTCGATTACAAAATATCATGATTCCCTTATCAAAGGGCTACATTATTAAGAACTATTCCACATAGAATTGGGTGTCCAAATCTAACTTTTAGTTTTCTGTCCGCTTGGTTATCCAACCTCGAAAAGCGTTGATTAAAACCATTATCTTTTGTTTTCTGGTGCATTGACTGAGCTACAGGGGAAAGAGTCATAATTTAGAAATCTAAGGATGATTGAAACGGAAGGCTAACAAACATCTCGAATCACAACAATACACAATGCAACATCTTCGTCTAATCATAAATTTCTTCTCATTCGCACTTGTGTGTGAATTTTACAGAGAAGCATGCGAACAGTTGGAGCAATTAACACACGCGCAAATCTTCGTGTCAACAATGGGCTCGCCCTATCGCGTGGGTCTGTGAAGGCTCTACGCGTGGCAGCAAATGGGCGTCCGTTCACAACCAATAGCCTGTCCAAGGTTGCAACGTAAGCATCAATTCGATTTCTATTTACATAAAGTCGTTCAAGGAACAAGAGAGAAAGCTTTTAAAATTTCGGAACTGCGATCAAGTGCATGAAATCGATGAAGAGCAAAATGCAAAGAAATCAAAACTTTCTCGATTGCCGATAGATAACACATTCTAATGACATACACAAGAACTGCACACTTAAAATATCTTCCCACTTTCCCCTTCTTCAACAAAATAGAATGAAAGCTGACCTCGTTGCCATGCGCAACCGCAGACCCTTGCGTCGCTCTAATTCCATTGCAAGTCTCTCTGGCCGCGTTGGCCGCCCCGCTGTGGGTGGTGCCGCACAGCGTGTGGCCGCAAGGCGCATGGAACGTGTGCGCGGCAGATCTATAGAACAGATCGGTGGCAGCGCGCGTCGTGGCCGTTCACGCAGTCGCTCACGCGCTCGTCTATCGTCCAATGATTTTGTTGCACAGCAAAGATTTGCAAACAACGGACGCGCCCGATCGCAAAGTCGTAGTCGCGCAATCGCAGGCGCTGGCGCTGCCACCATGCGACGTGGACGCTCGCGTTCACGAAGCCGCGCACGCGCAGCTCCCGCCGCCAGACGCGTTCCAATCAAAGCCCGCCTGGGAGTGCGTCCGGGAAACACCGCCGTAAATGCCAATCGTCGAGGCGTCCCCAATCGCCGACAGAGTGTAACTCGTGGCGTTGCACAAGGACGTATTCAGAAACGACGCAACTCGACAGCAGCAGTTGCTCGTGCACAACCAGTTAATGGCGCCGGTGGTGGACGTGTTGGACGCATTAGAGGCCGGTGAGTAGCAGGATATTAACTTAAAACTAGATCAGTTTTTTCAACTTCAAACCCATTTATTTTGTTTCCAGTTCTGCTGTTAGAGGTGGACGCGGACGGTCTCAATCCCGCAATGGTGGTAATCGCAGGGTCTCGGGAGGTCAGCAGCAGTTGCAGCAACAAGGGACATTCCGTGGCACAAGTCGTCGTGGACGTAATCAGCAGCGTGGAGGAGCTACACAAAAGAATGGTAAACCCAAAACAAATAATCAGCAACAAGAGCCAGCGCGACGTGGACGTAGTCGCAGCCGTGGTCGTGGTGGACGTGGCAATCTAGGTAAAAACGCACCAAATTAGGGCAACTATAGGCATTTCTATTGCGCGTAGCGGCAATCAGCATCTAAAATGTCCAGCATTTTCATGATAACAAAACTTAGTTAATAATTACAGTGAACTTTAAACTAAATTATGATTTCAATATAGGTAAGAACTCGAGGAAACCAGCGAATAAGGATGATCTGGATAAGGAGTTGGATAGTTATATGGCAACAACAAAGACTGAGAACAACATGGATTACTTGTTGAAAAATTAAGGAAACCTGGAGAATTATATTAGACGGCGCCACCGCAAACACGTATTTCAGTGAAAAAATTTCAGTCTATACTGAGCTTAACATTAGTCTGTAACTTTAATTGTAGTATCATATACTTAGTTCATAAGGATCTAAATATCTTTGTATTCTCATTACAATATCACATTGTATAAGCAATTGCTTTTAATGTAAATGATTTTCACATTTTTGCACTTTTTGAATATGTTTTTTTTTTTTAATTTTTTGTTTTCTATATTTCTAAGATGTCAAATAACAATGAATGAGTTATGTAAAAATTAAGAATATTAATATGTTATGAGCAAATAAGTGGAACACTTTCGTGTCGAGTTGATATTAAAAAAACAAAATAAAACTCAATTTAAACTTCAATGGTTAACGTTTTTTATTTACTAAGCCTTTGCACCTTAATTAAAATTTAATAAAAATTTCTATTCGGACATAGAAATTGTAGAGGGAAAAGATGATATCTCAACAGAGATGGGATTGTGGTGAATTACAGCATGCTCAGCTACCAACAAATTAAAATAATTGGTAAGAGAATGCTGTGAATGCGATGCTGTGAGAAGGAATTGCTTGACTATTTGAAGAGCACGACCAAATAGCCGGACTCTACTTGAAATCAATTGAATTACGCCGCAGACAATTTCGTGATAAAAATAAGAAACAAGATAAAAGTGAACAAACAAGATATTTTCAAAGAAAGTTCAAATTTCAAAGCGATGGCCTTGTTTTATACAAATACCTCATCGTATTAAGCACTGGCCGAATAAATGGACAGCAACAACAAACAAGTGCTGGTGGCATAAAATAAATGGCGACTCGAGGACACATCGGTGACCTTTGGACTCATCTTATAAATTCTCCAATTTCGTACAACAAATCAATGTTGTTGTATACACACACATACAAACACATCCCCAGACCCACACACATAGTCTGCTGAAACCGTTTTCTCCTCAATCGAATGACAACTTCCGGTCTAGGTCAAGTGTGTGGGTGTGTTGGTATGTGTGTGTGTGTTTGTGTAGATTGGATTGCGGCAATGATGCAGCAATGAAATCAATGCACTGAATTGATCGAAAACTAAACGAAACGAATCAGTGAATTCAATTGTCCATAAGAAGAGAGTTCCAGAGTCTGTCCGACTGATGACACGTGGGACGTTGTTTACACTCCAGCGCCCGAGGAGTCGGAGTCCAGTCGTTCATCCTTCTGTCGTCAACCCACCCACTACCACCATCCACTCACTATATTGTTTGACACACACTCACCCACACGTTCTTTGTTCGTCGTTGCAATGAAAATAACTCAATGTTGTCAAGAGCGAGCGCGCTCAAGACAAGAAGAATTTCCTCCTTCGCATCGTTCGCAATTCGGGCGGCATCTGTCGATAATGAGCAGCATTTTTGAACACTTCAGTCTATTTACTCACTTTCTATTGATTTTCTTATGGCATTTTAAGTGAATGGGCGGAACTACACCATGTCGTCAAGATATGAGAGAGAGGGAGGGAGAGACAAGGGAGCGGCGAAGAAGGCGATGGAAGTGAAAATTAATTGGGCATACATTTCATCGATGTGTGTGGCTGAGTGAGAGGAACAACAGTAGGCGATATTTCTCACACAACATTAACCCTTTGAAGGACATTCGTTAGGGACGAGAAATTTTGGGTTTTCACCCATTTGTTCCACGGTCAAAGTAACCGCTATGTCGCGCCACTTATCGTAGTCGCTCGCACGTAGCCATTATAATTGAATTTCCGGGGTGTTTTGTTGTTGTTGTTGTTGCTATTGTTGTTGCTGTCGTTTCGTAATTCTTTTTTTTATGATCGTCGTCTTCGTCTTCGCCTTTGTCATTGTCGTTTTCATTGTCTGCGGTGTCGTCGGTTTTACCGCCACGTCCTGGTGAAAGTGGTTGCCACACGCTAACCAAAGACTTCTTCCATTTGGGGTCGAGAAAAAGGAAATGAGAAAGAAAGATGGAGAAAAATCATAGAAGAAAGATGTTAGAAAGAGAGAGATTGATAGAGAGAGAGAGTGAAGGAGAGAAGGAGAAGTGAAAGAATGAGATATAAAGTGAGAGGGAGGAGGGGAAAGAGTGATAAAAAAACCACATTCCATTTGCCCGTTGGTCGCAAATGTCGTCGTGCGAGTGACGCCAGATCCTTGCGACCATCATCTACAGTAGCACTAACACTACCAAACAATAACCACAACACAAAAAAAACTACAAAAATAACGCCAATAACAACATCTACAACCACAACATCTACAACCACAATAACAACATCGACACAAATAACAACAAATTTAAGCCACAGGAAAAACAACGACAAAGTTAATTTTCCAGATTTTCTATTTCTACCATTTGGTGTTATTTTTTTTATACCCTCATCTCATTCCGTTGTCATTGTTGTTGCTTTGTCTTGCCGAAAATTCCAACACTTAAATTTTGCTTTGGTCCGAATCATCGTTTCCTTCCCTCTTTCTCTCTATCTCTTTTTATATCACTTTCGATCTAGCTCTCCATCTCATTCGATCTCACTCGTTCTCTATCTCTTTCCTTCTCTCTTTCTATTGCTCTTTCGTTGCTCTTTCTATTGGTCTTTCTTTGTTCTTTCTTTTGCTATTTCATTCTCTCATTCTACTACTCTTTCTATCTCTTTCGGGGAGGACATCCTGCTTAACGTCCTGTTGCCGTCGCTCGAGCTTCATAATTAATTTCCTTTCCAGCCGGAGGCAAAGAGATTTAGCTGAACGGTGTAAATCTTTTCTGCTTTCCTTCATCGTTACCCTTATCTCGCCTCCATCGGACTCCACCATCCTCAAGCTCCACCTCCATCGCTTTCAACCATCCCCAAACCCCCCACCTTCGTCGCACTTTCGTCCGACATTTGTCATGAATTTCCGGATTGCGTCCGAGTCGATTCCGAGCCTCCCCCCGAAGTACCAAATTTGGGGCTCGCCTTCATGTGTCACAATGGCTCCGGCTCTGTGGGTGTCGTCAGTTTCCTCGACTCCAACTTCCCTGGGTCGTTTAGTGTTTGCGATGCTCTCGTGATGGGCTCATAATTGTCTGAAACACTAGGAAACAACAAAGAAATCTAACAACAAACAGAAACAACTGCGAAATCAAGGAGAAAAACAACAACCAGAAACAACAGCAAAATAAGCGAGAAAAACAACAACGAGAAACAACAAAAAATCAACGATTAAACGGATTACAGAACCAACAACAAAATTAAATTCAGGATCAACAACAAAATCAACGATCAACAACAAAACGTACAACAACCTGAATTAGAACCAACACCAAAAAATGAGAAGCAGTTGAAACAACAACAAGAACAATAACAACAACAACAACACGAATAACGTCAGCCATCCTGGAACCAACAACGTGAACGTGACGCCTCTGGGCATCGGAGTGCTTTCCAAGAGAGCATCCATTTTTTGTACTTTTGTCCGAAATGATGGTCCCTCTGTCCTCTGGTTGGTTTCATCCTCACCACTCCCCACTCTCTCTTCTCCACTCTCTCATATCCATTCTCTCATCTCCATTCTCTCCTTTTCACTCTCTCCTCTTCACTCTCATCACCTCTTCACTCCCCTCATCTCCTTCAACGAGCCGCTGGACATCATTTGGGCGCCCAAGTAATCGTGTTATCAGATTTAGCTGATTGCCAATGAAATGCTCGTTGTTCTTAATACCTGTTGTTGTTGTTGTGGAAGTGATTTCTTGTTGTTGTTTTTGACATTGTTGTTACTTAAGAGATTATTGTTGTATGAGAGATTTTTGTTGTTTCAGAGATTTTTGTTGCTGTTTTTGAGATTGTTGTTTCTTACGAGATTGTCGTCGTTTTTGTTTTTTGTTATTATTGTTGCTTACGAAATTATTGTTGCTTACTAGATTTTTGTTGTCGCTTATGAGATTGTTATAGTTGTTTTGTATATTGTTGTTGCTCAAAATATTGTTGTTGTTCAAAGTATGGTTGTTGATCAAAATATTGTTGTTGCTCCAGAGACTAGAGTTGTTTAAGAGAATGTTGTTGTTTTTTGAGATTGTTTCCTTTTTATTTCTTATTCTTGTTGCTTTGAATATTGTTGTCACCACTGTTGTTGCCATCATTGTTGTTGTTAGCATTGTTGTTATCACTGTTGTTCCTTTGTTTGTTGTTGCTACCACAGTTGTTGCTATTACTGTTGTTATCACTGCTGTTACCATTCCCGCTGTTGCTCTTAATGCCATCTGTAAAATTCTTGTGCCAGCTGACAATTAGCAAAATTTCAACATATTCCCTGCGAACAAATCCTAATCTTCTCCTGTCTTTCTCCCTTTTTGCCTCTGGCCATTGAAGTTTGTTCAGTCTTCGGGTGGTAGGGGGAGAGAAAGAGGCACTCAGAAGGTCCCCAAAGGTTGTTTTAAATTGTTTTAATGCTTTAAAATTGTGATGGTTAATCACTCACGGATGCGAGCTGTTGCCGTTTTTGGTTACCATTTTGCGGTTGGTTGGTTATGGGTGGGGAGGAGAGAAGAGGCCAGTGGAGAGAAGATGACACTGGAGAGAAGAGGCCAGTGGAGAGAAGAGGAGCCAATATTTGAGGAAGGGAGAAGAGATTATTGTTGTTACGTTACAGTTTTATTCGAACAAGAGGTTAATCCAAGCTTAAGCTTAAATGTGTTTATGTAATTAGCTCATTAACGAATGCATTAAAATTTGATAACATTGTCCTTTCGGTCTTCTTCCTTCGACTTCTTCCTTCTTCTTCTTCGTCTTCTTCTTCGCCTTCTTTCTTCGTCTTCTTCCTTCGTCTTCTTCCCTCGTCTTCTTCATTCGTCTTCTTCCTTAGTCTTCTCCCTCAGTCTTCTCCCACGGTCTTCTTCAACTTCTCTAGGATTTTGAATTTGATTTTGTTTTCATTTGGACCAACAATGTGTTTGTTTGGATAACAAAGAGTTGGGATTTCCAATAAAAGTCCTTCCCCAACTGTTTCTCGAGAAATTTAAACAAAAACCAACTCAACTCCTTCCGGAACCCTTGATCTCCCGACCCGATCAGCAAGAATATCCGCCACGTGTTTAAGACCAATAAAAGTTCGAAATGTCCTTCGGCTATCTTTTCCTCAATCTCTTTCACTCCTCCTGCCTCTCTTCTTCTTCTCTCTTTCACTTTATTTTTCTCTTCGGTTCTCTCCCTCTCTCTCTCAGTCTCTATCTCTCCTTCTCCCTCTGAGCCTCTCACTCACGTTTTTCGGCCAATTTGTCCTCGGAAACATTTGTTTTTCAGTTTTTTTTCCCCTCCAACATTGTTTGCCGATTGTCGCCTGTCTCCCTCTGACCCTCGCACGTGACGCAAATCCATCAAGAACTATAGAAATTTTCACTGAAAAAAAAAACCTTTTTGGGCGAAACCTTTCTCTTCCTATTTGTCTCTTACCAGTATTCCTCTCTCTCTCTCTATCTCTCCCTATCTCTCCCACTCTTTCTCTCTCTTTGTCTCTCCCTCCCAATGTCTCTCCCTCCACGATCCTATTGAGGTTCAGTCAGTCGGCGCATATCATCGTGTCCTTTTCTAATTCATTGGCTGCCACGCGAACTTTTGACCCGAAACAAAAGACGGTTTCCTCGGATCGACCTTCTGTCCATGGGTTGGTCTCTCCAGTCATCGGTTGGTCCGTCTATCCGTCCAAAGGTCGGTCGGTTCATCCATCTGTCTCTCTTTGTCCGTCCGTCCGTCCCGAAATCCTTCGTTCCATCTTAATTCCATTGTGGAAGGCTTCATTTTCACCCACAGCCCACCACAGACTCCACAGATAACCAGACCAAGAGGCCATCGCGTTAGGCCTCTAGCCAACGAGTAGGAGAGCGAGGGAGATGGAGTGTCGGTGAGAGAGAGAGAAAGAGAGAGAGAGAAAGAGGGAGAGAAAGAAACTTAATAAATGAGCCTTAGATTGCTTTCGACTCGGCGCGGTTGATGGAGTCGCTGTAGGCGGGATGACAGAGACAGAAGCTCCATTAGAAAGAGGTCCAGGCCTTTTGTTCTCTTGTTTTTGTCGTCGTCGTCGTTGGTGTCTCCAGCAATTCATTTCAGTGGGCCGGTTGTTGTTGTGGCTAATGTAGCTCTTGTTGTAGTTGATACAATAGTTTGTTTGTTTGTTGCCGAGTGAAACATTAGGAAAACAATAACAAATGACATTCGTTACTCCCAGGAATGTGCTGTTAGTTCAAATCTAGGCTTGAGAAACCTTTTCTTGTTTTGCGCTCGACCGTAAAGGAGATGGGGAGTATTAGTGGAGGGATAGAGGATGAGCTGGAGAGGTGGAGAAGGAGGTGGTGGGGTGGAGAAGGAGGTGGTGGGGTGAAGAAGGAAATGGGTCAGTGGTGTGTGGAGTTTGGAAGGTCGAATCTTTGGCCGGGTTCGACGAGAACTGCATAAATTTACTCCAACGACGTGTCGTTCGGGGGTCGGGAGCCGATGAAGATGAAGCGAGTGGAAAAGAGAAAGATAAGGGAGCGAGAAGCTATAAGGGAGCGAAAAGGGGAGTAAAAGGAAATGAAAGGGGAGCGAATAGGGAATGAAAGTGAAAGGGGAGTGAAAGGGAAGCTAAAGAGGAGCGAAAGGAGAGTGAAAGGGAAGAAAAATTTGTGCTAAAGGGGAGTGAAAAAGAAAACAACATGGGAGCGAAAGAATTGCGACACAGGAAAAATCTTCCGAAGGAGAGAAGAACAGGAGCGTAGATTGAGTGAGCCAGAGAGTTACGACTGAAGTTGATTAAAGCCTGATTCGGCGATGAATCCTCGTCTGCACACACCATCTCAGGCGTGTGGGTGAATCACGCTTATCTCTATATATGTGTGTGAAAATAGTGAATCTCTCGGTCCATTGTCACAAGTCATTCACATAAAACTGCCTCCCACCGGACGGACAGATGCGACGACATTGATTTATCGCCATTGAAACGACCATCGTGAAGGCGTTCGGTCGAAATAAATAAATAAGTTACAGCATCAATGAATTTATGCTTCGCTTATTATTTATTCAATTTCTTAGAAGACTTCTCGTTCACCAAAAATTCCAACCCCTATTGGATTCTCCACCACCATCCAATTCCGGGACATGGATCTGCTGCATAGAAGATGGGTGGAAATCGGTGGCTTCTCCATCCCCTACTGGTGGCTTCTCCTACTCCAACTGGTGGCTTCTCCTACTCTATCTGGTGGCTTCTCCATCTGGTGGTTTCTCCATCTCCAACTGGTGGCCCATAATTTGTGCAACATCTGGCGAGGGGTGGATGGAGAGAGAAGGGGTGGCTCCTCTTCTTGCGGTTGACCACCAGGAAAATTGTGAACCTTGAACAGATGCTACCGTCGAGAAACTTTCCGCTTTCACCTTTCGCCGCAAGAGTCTCTCGTCCTTGATTACGGACTCTCAATCACTGTTTCACCATCGAGGAAATTACGATGAGAAACTCTTTAAAACTATGATTAAGGGGCAAAGCAATGTTTAAAGTCATCATGGTTAAGGTCCAAATGATTAAAGTCCCAATGATTAAAGTCTGGATGATTGAAGTTCAAATGATTAAACTCAACATGGTTAAATGTCCCATGACTAAACTTAGAAGGACTAAAATTATAATAATTAAAGTCCCAACGAATAAAATTCGAATGATTACAGTCCTAATGATTAAAGTGTCGATGATTTAAGTTGTAATGATGGTTAAAGTCCCAAAGACTAAAGTTGTCATGATTAAAGTCCCAATGACTAAAATTCAAATGATTAAAGTACCAATGATTAAAAGTTTCAATGATTAAAGTTCCAATGATTAAAGTCCCATCTAAGGCAGGATAACCGCTGGAAAGTTTCTTCATTTCCTGGAGGAACCTTGAGATCCTCGTCTAGTGAGTTAATTCATGCCTGTCTGATTGCATTTGTGAGTCAGAGTTTGTTATCGCCAGCGACAGGATGAAAGGAGAGAGAGAGAGAGGGAGGTAGAGAAGGATAAGACAAGGATGCGATGCACATATGATGAACGCTATCGTTAATTTATTCGCATTGCGATGAAGTTAACGAAGTTATGCTTCGTTAGTGGCGTAAACGAGCGTTGAGTTTGTATTTCACTTAAAATGCGCAAAAATTAAAGAGTTTTTGTTTCCACTGTTCGGTTTTAGCTTTGTTTTCCCCATTTGTTTAGCTTGTTTTTACACCATCCTCATTGTCCTTCTGTTAATTTAAGAAAATCACTTGTTGAATGAAAGTTTTTATTGCTATTTTGTACCTTAGATACAATTACATTTACATCTTAGCCTAGTAATTTAATTTCTACACTCGTACATATACATACATGGATACAACTACAGCTACAAATAGTTCTTTTATTTTCGTCATATTTTTTTGTTTTTATTACATAGAGTTGATTTAGTTCTGAATAGTGTTTTTTGACTTCGGATTATATCCTATACAGTGGAAACGGTTGAGAGGTACATCAATGCACACAACTACAACTATCACTAATACAAATACAATGTAATTAAAGTTAATACAATTATTATTATAACTAATACAAATATAATATATATTATTATAACTTTTACAAATACTATAATTATAACTCATACAAATACTATTATTATAACATATACAAATATTAATATAACTAATACAATTACTATTATTATAACTAATACAATTACTATTATTATAACTAATACAATTACAATTATTCCTAATAGAATTAGTATAAAAGTACAATTAGAACATAAGTACATTATTACTATTACAATAACTCAGAGTCAGAGTTTAACAGTTAAATAAATACAATTAATTAATTTCAAATAATACTAATTTTGTTTAACACAATCAGAATTTTACATATATAAATACAATTACAACTATGGTACTATGGATAAAATCTGTAAAAATATAGTATATTATGGTATTTCGATAAAGGTCTCTAATATGTATGTGTGTGTGTGTCTTGGAATAGACTGAGATAAGTAGCCTTCAATTGTCGCCTTAATGAAAAATCTTCAAAGGATCATCTTCATAATCTTCAAAGGATCATCATCATAATTAGCAAAGGTAAAAAGTAGTTATTCATAGTTCATTGATCTCTCTTGATTTTCAGCTCAATGAGTTTTCGAGAAATCCTTAAGGGATTTCGAGGAGATTTTTAGGAATTCCTAGAACTGGATTTTCATTTTGAAGCAACTTCTAAGCCACGTCTACGAAGGAATTCGCAATTCGAAAGAAATTAAATTAAATTCGAATGAGAGTTCTTCAATTTTGTGCTGGCCTTCGACTTTCTTCGCCACTTCTTCAGTTCTCTCTCTCTCTCTCTCTCTATCTCTCTCTGTCTCTCCCACATCGTACCGAATGAAATGCATGAAATAATTTAATTAAATTGAGAAACAGCCATCGATGTCGTAATCGAGCCTCAGGATCCGAGAAAACGGAGAAAATAAAATAAAATTAAGGATGTCGTGGATGTCAACAAAAGTTTTCCTATTCACAATTTTTGCTCTTCTTCATTTTTTGCTTCTGATATTTATCTTCTAGTTCGTTCTCTTTCTTCTTTCCTATTTTGTACTCTCTCTATTTCATTCTCTATCTATCTAATACTCTCTCTCATTTTCTATCTCTCTCGCTCCGGCTCTAGTGCTATTGCTCTTTTTTGCTTCCCATCAGTTTTATTTTCCATTTGCAGTTATTTTTGTCGAGTTGCAATTTGAAAGTTTTTTGCTTGCTGTCTCTCGTGCCCACGATGGTTTTTCTCTCTCTCACTTCTTTTCTCACCATCTCTTTCTGCACTCCCTCTCTCTCACTCTATCTATCGGAAATTGAGCTCCGTCGTTCGTAGCTGCAGGGTTCAATCGATGATTTGCCTATTAATTGCCATTCAATACACTAAATTGAGACGCGAAGCAGATTTTTTTGCATTATTCCCTTGAAATGTCAGGGCTCACTGAAGTGTAACGATTGAAAATTTCCTCAGCGGATGACGAGGGTAAGAAAGAATTTGTATTAAGTAGGCAATTGGAACTAATGAATATTTTGAGAATGGTTGAAAATTATTCAAAATTCAGAAATGATAAAAATTTTGAAAACATCAGAAATTATATAAATTTTAAAAAGGTCAAAATAAATGATGAGTAATTCAAAAAATGATGATGAATTGAAAAAATGTAATTTCAAAAATTTTAAAAATTTTCGAATATTTTAAGAAAATTTTAGAAATTATGGAAATTTTGAATAACATTCATTTAAAAAAAATATATTTTTTTAACAAATATCAGAAATTATGGAAAATTACGAATAATTTTGCAAATTTTGGATTGTAATTATATGATGCGAATATCAAAAAATTTTTTAAAATGATGAAAAACTGCAAAAATTAAGAAAATTCACAAATTTAAAAAATTTTATATTAATTTCAAAAAATTACCAAAATTATGAAAATCTTGAAAAATTTTTATGAAAACGAAAA
Source organism: Coelopa frigida (assembly GCA_017309665.1). NCBI lineage: Eukaryota > Metazoa > Arthropoda > Insecta > Diptera > Coelopidae > Coelopa > Coelopa frigida. Next base: position 37,042,393 of record CM029561.1, on the reverse strand, counting down.
ATTTCCGAAAATATGAAAATATTGAAAATTATAGAAATTATGGGAATTTATTTGAAATTAATTACAAATTGCCAAACTCTGTTGAATGGAGGGTGTAAAAAAACTATTCGGTAAAATAATTTAGAATAATCGTTCAATTTATTTCCTAGTGGGTCGTTCAAAACTGCACTCAGTGCATTCCACAAGAGGGGAAGAGAGCAAATTTTGATACGCAGTGAATTCGCCACAAAGACATGCACTTCATCGTGCGGAAAGAGGAAAGTGGTAAGAGAAAGGAAGAACGGGAGACAATGTGAGTAAGTGAGAGCGAGAGTGAGACTGAGAGTGCGACTGAGAGTGAGACAAAGAGTGAAACAGAGAGATAGTAAGTAATTTCAGTCAACAGTTCATTTCCGTTCGCATTCATTTGCTTGCGATTTAATTTCTTTCTTTCCACACACGATGCCACGCTCGGCGACGTCGTCTCCAAGGACCGAGGACGATGTCGACTGGCAGTAATAGAGAGAAGTAATGACAAGAAGATGACAACCACTAAACCCACACACACACACACCCAGTGAAGAATGCATGTGTGTGGTGTGGTTGGTGAGTGAGTGAGTGTGTGATGGTTGATGCCCAGCGGTTGTGGTGCCCTCAGACTCTATCGGACGAACATGACTTCGCTCTCAGAACGCACAAGTATTTGTGTAGATAACAAAAAATGTCCGAAACAGACAGCTCATCTTCCATCCTCTTGTCCTTCTGATATTTCTCTTCATCTTATTTTGCTTCTTCCTCCTCTCTTTCTTTCTTTCTTTCTTGAGGTGAGGGAAAAATAAATACGAGTGTGATTATAATCATAATAATAATGATAATGGAAATATTATTATGCTCTGTTGTGAGAAATCGTAATCAAACTTGAAAGGAATTTCATCTTCTTCCTCTTCTTCTTCTTCTTGTCATGTGTGTCTTTCTCGTTTCAATGTTTAATTTACATATCCTTTGATTGCGAGTGAAAATGTGAAAAGCATTCACAAAACGGAATATGACAACAATAGAGAGTTTTCCGAAAAGAGATTCATTCAGGAGAGATTTCATTTTCATTGAAGAAAATGATCAACGGCCGTGGAAAAAGTGAACAATTGAAAAAAATCTGTTCGGCAAGGTTTAAAAGGGAGTTTCGTGTTATAAACACCTCATGCGAGGGTCTTGGGAAGGGGAGCAAGAATGAGTACTGGCTGTAAATTCCCCTTCTTTCGATTGGTTTGAGAAATTATAATTTTCCTTATCACGTACAACACAAAAATTACGTTCAAAACTCTTTAAAGGACGATAAGAACTTTCTCCAATTGCTTGGGGAGAATTTTTCGTATTTGAAATTCATGTAATTTAAATAAATTTTCAATCGATTTTGATTTTCTTTTTAAGTATCACTTTAAGTACTTTTATTTATTTTTAAGAACTTGTTTACTCATTATGTACTTAAATATTTTTTTATGTATTGATACATGCCATTTAAGTACACATTATTTTAGTCCTTTATCAGTGTTTCTTTTAATTTACAATATAACTTTTCGTTATCTCTCATTTAACTCGGAGTCCTTGTGGAAATATTTCTAAAGAACCTGAGTTTCTTTAATCTCGATGATGAGAATGGAGAAAATGAATGGTAGAATGAGTGGGAAACTTAGAGATTGAGAGTGGAAAAGTAACATTGGAGGTTCTGGTTTGAGAAGTCTACTCATTATCATTAGTAGGCCTCTTCAGAAGAGTCATGAATATTCTTTGTCAATGTGTTTCAACATCGTAAGGTTTTCTTTTTCAAAGGATATTCCGAAAGATCTCTAACTTCATGCTTCCAAAGAGAGCTTTGTCATACGTCCATCGAGCCCTTTGTCTTTGTCTCTCATTATTTTCCGCTCTAAATACATATTTCACCTAAAAGAATTCCTAATATTTTCATCTCTTACGCATCTTCATTTTATCATAATACACTCCACTTTTTCCACTTTCATAATTATCATCTTGGAGCTGTTGTAGTTGGTCGGAGTAAAAGGCATAAAAATATCTTCAAAATATTACAGAGTCTGAAATGTATGTACTTGTATTTAAACGAATGCATACAATATGTTGTGTGTGGGAGGGTCTACTTTGAATACCAAGAGTGGGAGAGAGAATAAGAGAAAAAGAGATACCGGGGAGAGAGAGACAGAGAGAGAGTGCTTAACAAGGGAGAGTTTAAAAGCGAGATAGTGCATTGTGAGAGTCTGTTGTTTGGGGCCATAACACGACTTGAACCAACCCGTTAATTATTATCCAGAATCCATGGTGTTTTCATCCTCACTTACTACTACTTATCCTCCGACTCATTTTCATCCTCCGACTATCCTCCAACTGTTTTGTATCCTCCGACTCATTTTCATCCTACTTCTCGTTTTCATCTCCCTTCTCATGTTGGATCACCCATCTCATGTTCATCATCATCCGCATTTTCGGTTTCCTTCTCTCGTTCTCCTTCCCACACATTCTCGTTCTCTTTCCAATGCATTCTCGTTCTTCTTCTTATGCATTCTCTTCTCTCTTTCCTCCAGTCAGTTGCATCGTGTTCAACACTCGTCGTCCGTTATCGTGTAGCTGCCGCGAAAATCGCTTAATGGCGTTGCATTCGCCGTCGATGGCGTCATGAGTGGGGCTCCTTGAAAGGATATGGCCAACGGCAGAGCCGATGGAGCGCACAAACTCAGCGCACTACGTCCTTCGGTAACCGAGCGGTAGCGCGACGGACGGCCAGATCTGCAAGAAAAAGTCGAATAAAAAAATATATATAAATTATATAAAGCGTTACGTGAGATTGAGAGAAAAGAATGGAGAGAAAAGAATGGGGAGAATGAGCGGGATTTAAGGATGAAGAGAGTGAGGGAGAAAAGTGAACGAAAGAAAAGTAGGGATAGAATGGAAAAGAAGGCCAAGAGGAGCGATAAAAGTCAAAATGAAATTAATACGCGAAAACAGCATAAATTCATTCACATAAAAGTTCAATATTTTCCAACAATCCACCACCAACAACAATAGTCTTTTCTATCTCTCTCTCGCCCTCACTCTCACTCACACACACATGCCAAGGTGCGATCGAAAAGTCTGCCAAGGATATGATCATAAATATTTTACTACCTGGCGTACGTTTTACGTTCGCGATGCTTCGAATGGCGTTTTCCATATTTTTATGTTCGATATTTATATTCGCAAGAAGACAGCGAAGCAGATCCTTTGCAGGATCTTCTAAAATATTTTAATTTTTCTTTCTTAATTCAATTTTTCTCTTTTGGCAGCAGAGATAGTTGGCAACAACAACAACTATTATAACAAAATTGAATGACTTCCCATTTCAGACTCTTCGGTTATCGATTATAATAATTAGATGAGCTCACGGGACATCGGGACGTATGAGTAACATGAATTTCCATCCAACAGAAGGAAGTGAAAATTAACTCCATTTAATTTAATTACATTCTTTCACTGACACACATATCATTACAATCTCACTCACACCTCGACATAAACTCACCTCTCGCAATTGCACTTGAGCAGCCGAATGAAGGCGGCCCGAAAGGTTCGATTGAAGATCGTATAAATGATCGGGTTGATCGTCGACGAAACGTAGCCGAGCCAGAGGCACGTGTCGACCACATGCTCGGGCACATGGCATTCGGGGCAGGCGGCGAAGATGATGTTCAGTATGAAGAACGGCGACCAGCACAGGACGAAGGTGAAGAAGACCAGGCCGAGAACCTTCGTCGCCTTCTGCTCGGTGGCCACGGCGTTGGCCGAGAGATTGTTGCGCTTGTTGCGATTGTTGAGAAAGCTGCAAAAGTGAAACGATTAATTGGAAGTATCAGATGATTAAGTCGAAATTAGAATTAAGTCGATTTAAGTTGAATTTAGAATTAAGACGAATTAGGAAAAAATTAGAATTAAGTTGAATTAGGAAAAAAATTGAATGAAGTAGGGTGAAACATGAGTTTATTAGTTAAATTAATAAGGTCAAGACCATTGGAAAAGCTGTTGTTAAAAATAATTCTTGGCTCCTTCAAAATCGACCCTTCACTCAAATCAAGTCAACGCCAGAAACTCAATCACAATGCGATGACAGGTCCTTCGTCCTTCGACACGCCACCGAGATAAAGTCCAGCCCTGGATTAAATTTATAACCGTCTTGTGCATGTGACCTTCTCGTTCAAATGTAATTTTAATTAAACTCTCTCCCGCCCCGGCAAGACTTTCAATTAACCGCGGTCAACAATAACAATGGGATTGAGATCAAGATTGGGTTGAGGTGGGATGGGATGAGATGGAATGAGGTGAAGTGGATTTAAAATGGGATGGTACGGGTTGGGATGGTACGAGTTGGGATGGTATGGGATGAAATGGGATTCGATGGGATGGAACGATAGAAGGAATGTTCTCAGAACTTACCGCAAATTCAAGGCGGGCGTCGTGACGTTGTTGAAGGAGAACTTGAATGATTTCAATTTATGCCGTCGCGTCTCTCGACTGATGGAGTCCGGCGTCTGGGTTCCCTGCTCCCTGCAAGAGTTCGAATGGAGATGGTGCAGATGATGATGATGGATCAGTTGTTGTTGTTGTTGTTGCTGCTGCTGCTTCTGCGATGAGGTGCTGTTGCGCTTGGATGAACGAAAACTGCCGCCTCTCGCTCCGCCAGCTCCGTTCGAGGAGAATCCCAGATGCGGTTGCGACGAACTCACGCGGACGGACGCCCGTCGGTTCGGGTGGCTGCCAAGTGCCCAAGCAAAACAAAGAGAGAGAGAGAGGGAAAGAGAGAGAGAGAGTGATATAGTGTGTTGTATGTAAGAACGAGTAGAAGATGAAAATTAACTAAATTAAATACTAGTTGGAGAGAAACAACAAAAGGGCTTCGGGGAAACTAGACTAAAAAAGTGTTTGCTCGGAAACACAGGATGCTGTTGATTCAGTCGGTCTCCGCAGGAAAGAGAGGAAGGGGATGGAGGCGTGTCACGCCCTCATTAGGTCGTTGAAACACCAAAGTGTTCTCAGAGGTTGCACTGAGGGAACTGAAGCAGACTCCAGTTGTGAAGTTGTGAAGCTTTTTTTTGCTCCAATTTAAACTCGGAGTTTTCATGGTTCCTTCTCTTCGAGTTTTCCTGGATTGTTCTCTCCTCGTTCTCTCATCCATCTCTCTTCCTTCCTCCTATGGCAGGATGTGAGAGAGAGAGAGACAGCGAGAGAGCGAGAGAGACGAAAACGTTTTCAATTGTAACCGCAGCTCGATGTTTATGCACAAAATATTTGCTTTTTAAAAGTATGAAAAAACCTAATGAAAAAATAAATCTAATAAAAATAAAACCTAATGAAAAAAAGAACAAAATGAAAAAATACATCTAATGAAAAAATACATAAATAAAAAAATAACCAAAATAGAAATAAAAAAAATTTGAAAATTTGAGACAAATATTCATTTGTCTTTGTTAGCTGTGGAAACAACAACAAAAAATATAGTGCTGTGAAAAATAACCGCCAACGTGAAAAATATTCACAGTAAGAGAAAGAACAATAACAGAGAAAGACCAAAAATTTTTACGTGAAAACTTTTCCCTTTCACAGTGTTTTTTTTTCGTTGTAGCTCGGATTGTTTTGTTTGGTAATAGGTGGCTTTTTGAAGAGAACGAAGGAGAGGGAAAGGAGAATGTGGTGAAGAGAAGGAGAAGATGGTGAGAGGAGGATGAGAAGGTGCTAGGAAGGTGAGGTCTTTGGGGGATTCAAGTAAGCCAACGCAGTCAACTTTCCGAATAAATAGCTCATAATTAAATAAACTAAAACGATGGCTCGCTTGAGCAAAGTTGGACGAGTGGTAATGGTGACTCAGTGGGCTGGAGAGATGACTACGGTGGGGTAGAGAGTTGATTTCACTGGGGTCGACATCGGTGGGAAAATAGGGGTTTTAATAGTAAAAGACTTGGGGACAAACCCCGCACCTAAGGTCTCGTGTTGAAGTTTCGATTGAAACAATAAACTTTTCACAAAATATACACATTTTCGCTTGTGTCGTTTGTTGCAATAAAATTCGCCAGAAATGTAGCTGTTATTTCGGACGAATTGAGGTGATGGTCGGTTAGTATTCGACGGAATCCTTTTCCTATCCTTGGGTGTACAAACATCGGTAGTAACTATAAGACGACCCACAGAACGTGAGCGAACGAGAAATTTCAGTGAGGAAAAGCGACGAAAAATACACGGATTCGAGAGGAGATTGCGAGTGAGAGAGAGGAACGTCCGAGAGAGGGAGAGAGAGAGAGAGAGTGAGAGAGATGCTAACTGAAAATTCGGCAATAAATGAAAGAGAAGAACTTCTGACAACCACAACAGGACCAGGCAACGATTGATGTTGTTGATGTTTTGTTCTTATTGTTGGTGTGTTTTTGTTGTTGTTTGCTCATATTGGGCAGATGCATTGTTTAACAATGTTGTAGCTCTAAAGGTGTTGTTGTTCTTATTATCGTGGTTTTTATTATTGTTGTTGTTGCTATTATTGCTGTGGTTGTCATTGTTGTATTTTCTACAATTTATCATCCGATTGCCGAAATCCACTGTCCATCGTCCGCAAGACAACAGTCTTTGCCTGCTGTCCATTGTTTGCAATTGTCTGATACAATTGTCTTATTCTTCTTCTCTTTTCTTCACATCTCCTGTCTTTCTTTATATCCTTTCATCCTCACTCTTTTTTCCTCTCTCTTTTTTTTCTCCATTCCTCTTCAGTTATTTCTTCTCATTGTTTGCAGTCGTTTCCTCACAAAATCTTATTCCATCGTTCTCATGGTCCAAGGACCACGTCGATTATTGTTGTTGTTGTTGTAGATGTTGGCTCTTCTTCATGCGGCTATATTTCTTCATTGCATTCAAACGATGCCCTCAATGTATTTGTTGGTGAGATTTTTCTTGGTATGTACACAATGAGCATCATAAATCACGTGAGTTTGTTGCAAATGAGAGTGCGATTTAATTCTCACGGAGTCCTCTTTCTATCTCTCTTTCTGGTTTTGTCTTGATGTTTTCTGTTGAATTTCTCTTCCAATGTTTGTCCCAATATCTGTCCCAATGTCTGTCCCAATATCTGTCATACTGTCTGTCCCAAAGTTTGTTCTAATGTCTGTCCCAAAGTTTGTTCTAATGTCTGTCCCAAAGTCTGTTCAATGCCTATTCTAATGTCAGTCCCAGTCATTATTTTCTCATGTCTGTCTCTGCGCTCGTTCTCGAGTCTGTTGCCAATTCTGTGCAATGAATCTTCCTCTTGACTCACATTCTATCCTCATGTATTTTCAAGAGATTTCGCTACATCCATTAAAACATCTGCAACACCGTCAGTGTCTATATGAATATCTGTGTTTGTCTATATGTGTGCCTTTATATGTGTGAGTGTAATTACATTGCCATCTGTGTGTTCCACACCTTCTCGGATTTCTCTCCATCACGAGAAGCCTCTCTCTCTCTCTCTCTGCATCCGCCCATGAGCAATTGTTATTGAATTACTCTTCTGTATTCGTCTCTCACTCGTTTAGTTATCTCACTTTCAGATGTCAAAGGAAATCCTGATTTCCCACTAATTAACTAATTAATTTCTCCGGCCGCTGATTTGAATGTAATCGCAGGCTTTACATTTGATCGATTTCATCTTTTGAATATTTAAAGATTCTTAAATTTGTAATCCTTTCAATTAATTACTACAAACTTGATTTATTTATAATGTTTTAATTACTGTGGTTTTTAAGGTTTCATTACTTAAATTATTATAAAATAAAATTTTATCTAAAAATGTTTTATATTTTTTTAAATGATGAAATTTCAAGAACAAAATTGTAATTTAAAAAATTAAATTGTTTTTTTTTTGTTTTTAAATTTAAAGTTTAAAGTTAGTGATAAAATTTATATAATAATTCATTATTAATTATTTAGTTGTAAAAAATTTAAATTTTAGATTTTTAAAATCTGTATAATTTTTGAAATGCGATTTCTTCAAAATATTTAATTTAACCTACAAAAATTTAAATTTTGTTAACAATTATTTTTAAGAATTTTAAATATAAAATTTTAAATTTGTATGAATTTGTATTATACATTTTTAAATTTAAAATTTGTAAGAATTTGTATTATAAATTTAGAAAAGTTCAGCTTTTCATAATCGACTATGAAATGTGTTTCCACGGAAAAACCATGACTTTTTCTTCGCTGTCCTTGGATTCGACAAGTTTCGTGAGTCGTTATCCTTCGTTCTTTTGTGTTGCACCCACTTGTTCCAAAACACACACACACATGTATGCACAAATTGAAAATAACATCACCCACTACTCGCACGAAGATTCCACGCACACGTGCTCAGATCCGGCAATTGCCTTCCGCCCACACACACACACACACACATACACATGTTGCTTATTATGCCATTGAGGGCACTTTTGTTACTGCTGTTGTCCTTGAATGCGACGCACGAATCGGCAGCGCGATATCTTAAATTTGAACACATACAGTTGGAAAGGCACACAGACTTACATATATACTCACACCCATACACTGACTCACACACTTTCATACACTCACTCACTCACACATCAGCTACAGCCACTTGCACAACCTGCTCGCATCACTTTATGCAGAAATTTCTTTAGTTCGTTCGTGTGCTTTTTCGCCCAACGTGCAGAAGTTTTATAATTTTTTCGCGATTCCTGCGGATCGAGAGAGGGGCGTGGTGAAGGGGCGAGGTGAAGGGACGCGGTGAAAGGCCGTGGTGAAGGGGCGTGGGGGTGGGATGTGGGTTGATGTCGTACTTTTCGTCATCATTAGCATTGCCCACCATCAACATCATCTCCAGGTGGGGCCGTCTTCTCAGAAATCCACCGCTAACATGTTCTTGTTCACCAGATCCTAGATTTCATTCCCCCAGACAGCTTTTGACTGTCGACCCTTAATTTCGATCCTCCATTCTCTACCTATTCGTTTTCTTCTTCCTCCTCCTTTTCCTTCTACTCATCCTCCTCCTTTTCGTTCTACTCTTCCTTATCCTCTCATCCTCCTCCTTTTTTTCCTCATCCTCCTTATCTTCCATCTCCTCTCTTCCCTCTCCATCGTTTCATCTGCTCTCAAAGTCCTCCACTCAAACATCGTGTTCTTCTCACACATCGTCTCCTTCCGCTCACACTTCGTCCTCTTTTCCTTATGCATTGTCGTCCCCTCTCGCATATCGTCTGCTCCTTCTTCCCCTCACACGTCGTCGTCTTCTCCTTCTTCCCCTTCCACAGAGTCTTCCCCTCATCATCCCCTCCTCCTTCCTCACACCTGTTCTCATCATTCCAGCAGCTTCTCTGACATTTCTTCCAAAAAAGAATCTTCGTTAGCCTCCTCGTTCCGCCATTTCTATCTTCATCCGAAAACCATCCGAGACCAACATCCTCTCCTCATCATCCTCTCTCGATGATTCTCTCTTCTTCTCTCCTTAGTCGTTCCCCTCGGGCGTCTCTCTCCCTCTCTCTCTCTCTCGACCGCAATGAAAGTGTATTCGTGTGAGATTTTAAAGTACGACCCGGAATAGTTTTCGCTTTAAGCGAAATTGTGTGACGTTGTTTGTAGTTTTTTGTTGTTCTTGCTTTTAGTAGATTTTGTTGTGTTTTGAAGTTGTTGCTGTTAGAAGGTTTTGTTGTTAGATGTTTTCTGTTATTTTATTGTTAGTTGCTTTTTGTAGTTTTCTGTTGTTTTATTTTTTATTGTTGTTTTCTGTTGTTTTATTGTTCGTTGCTTTTTGTTTTTATATTCTTGTTTTATTATTGTTAGTTGTTTTGTTCTGTTCTTTGTTATTTTCTGTTTTTTGTTTTTAGTAGTTTCTATTTTGCTTTTTTTTACCATTGTTATTTCTCCTCCCTCTCGTTGTTCTCTAATTCTTCTTAAAGTGCTACGAAAACTGTGCCACGCTAAATGTTGCCCCGCTTCACGATGCCACGCCCCCTTCTCTGAACCCGCCCCCGCCATCGCTTCTGGCGAGAAGGCAGCCGAGTGATAAATGACTCCACTTGTACACGTTTTTGTTTCGCTCTCATCGATTTCTTCCCACCATCCTCTCTCTCATTCACTCTCTATCATCCCGCTCACTCACTCTCATTCAACTTCTTCTCATTTCACCGTCCTTCACCTTATCACTGTTCTCCTCCCTCTCTATCTTCCTCTATCTTTCTTTCTTTCTCCCTATCACTCTTGCTCCTGTCTGATTTTTCTTTATGTTGAACTTGGTGTTTAAAGTTTGCGTGTTAGTGTCTTTGTCTATGTGTGTTTGTTTATGTGTGTGTTGAGAATCGGTGGGTGAATATGTGAGTGTAAATCTGTGGCTGGTTTAAAATTTAAACATTTTTCTCTCTGTCTGTCAGAACAAATTGCGTGGCGGGCAAATTTGAATCCATGCTGAGATTTATCTGTCCAAACACGATGTCGACCCTCTTCTCTCACATCCTTCCTCTTGCCCCTCCCTCTCGACTCTGTCCCTCTCCCCTTCCTTATCTCCTACTTTTTCAATTGCTCATTCTCCATCTTTTGTGTCACTTTTCTTTTTCGCTTCTCATGTGAAAAAGCTTTGTCCACAATTCCCTCTGTCTTTTTGTCTGTCTATCTGTCTGTGTGCTCGTCTGCCACTTGTCTATTCGTTTGTTAGTTTGTTATCTGTGTTCATCTGTCTGTCGCTTTTTCTATCTCTTGTTTAGTCCCGCTTTTAGTTTCTTTTTGTGTTTTTTGTTTGTTTCCTTCTGTTCCTCCTTCATTTTCACACTCAGTTCCTCCTGTAGTCTCTCATTCTGTTCCTTCTTCTGACCTGTCTGTCTCTTTCTTTGCATCCCACCCATCGTGTTTGTTGATGAGTTTTTACTCCTCCTTTCTATCCTTCCTCCCGCCTTCTGCGTTCCTCTTGTCTTCTGTTTATTCGTTCCTTCCCATCTTTGGAGTTTATTCTCCGTTTGTTCATCGTCCTCGCCTCGTGTTTGTCCAGGTTCCCATCTCAGAATATCCAGCATATCGCCCTCTATCTATCTGAATAAGACAGATACTCCATATGTCTATCTGAATAAGACAGTTACTCCATATATCTATTTCTCTCTTTCTTCATATATCTATGTCTCTGCTGCTCCATATGTCTATCTCTTTCATTCTTCATCTATCTCTTAATTTACATCTCTTTGCCTTTGTCCCTCTCTCTATTTAAATTTCCCTCCTATCTAGCCTCCCATCTTTCTTCCATGTCCCTTGTTCTGTCTTCGTCTTCATCCCACCCGGATTTTTTCTCTAAAATGTCTCTCTCTCGCTCATAAATCTTTCGCTTGTCCCTCTTATGTGGCTAAATGTAAAACTCTGTGCGATGATGAATTTGTCCGAAATTTAAATAATGACATCCGTTTCGACAAAAAAAATCCTCGTTCCTCCGAGGTCCGCCTCCTCTTGACCGATGTCCCCAAGATGGTCGTCGTAAGGCGAATGCGACCGACCGACAGACATGTCTCCGTCCTTCTCCCTCTTGCTCCAGTCTCCATCGTTTGAAACCTCCCGCTGGCCACATCAAAGTTGGGTATATTTTAATTCTTATCTAATTTTCTCTCTATTTCTTTGTTAGTCTATATCTCTGTCTGTTTTTCTATGTCTATCTTCTTTCTGTCTTTCTGTCTAACTATCTGGCTTTCATCCTCTTTTGCCCTTCGGTCGATTGCTTTTCCCTCTCTCTCTTTCTCTCTTCATCACCATCCGCTGTGCAATTTCAATTTCTCTGAATGTCTCCGGGAACCTGAAATTTATTACCGAGATCTGAGAAGAATATCCTCTTCAGAGTAACCGTATTCTGTCCTTGATCCTTTGGTCCTAAAACAACACACACACGTGTATCTATTATTTCTTTGCAAATAAATCTTTGATTCCAATGGAATTTGCATGAATTTTACATGTGTCAACGACATTTGAAGTTAAATAAAATAAATACAAAAACACGACAAAAGAAACATATTTCATGTATGCATAAATGCACTTACACATATACGAACCGCATACACACCAACACAACCATGCTTTATTCAGAGACATCCGCAATTAGTTGATTGATTCTGCTAATTGTTTTTTTTCACTCCTCTTCTGTATTGTTTGAGTTTTTATTTGAGTATATTTTTCCCTCGAATCCCATTGTCTACGTGCATTTGAGTCAATTTTTCTCTTTATATTTTTATTTATTTTTTCAGTTTCAAATAGAAACTTTTTGTGATCACAAATATTTGAGGGATGAGTTTTTTGTGTAGATTGGATTTTTCCATTTTTTGTGCAATAATTGCCTAATTTCTTAATATTATTATTAATTGTCAGTGAATTTCCAAGGATTTCAATAATTTTGTTCAATGTTGTTTTTGAACTCCTTTGAGAGAACATAAATAAAATCTTGAGTTAATGGAATACTCATAAAATCTTAAGTAATTTGAATTCTCATATTTCTTCTATTATATCATATTCATATTTTAAATTCCCCTTTTATTTATTAATTCCATTTCTCTCCAGGCTTTTGAGGACTTTCCATGATTCAGCAGTAGAATTTTTACTTCTTTCTGTAGAATTTTCACTCCTTTGCATTGCAATTCAATCGTAAAGATCTTTTATTTGCATTTGTCTCGTATTTCATCACAATGCGCTTTGTTCGCAGTTCTTCTGGATGAGTTTGAGTGCGTGAGCAAGTGGGTAGATGAATGAGTCAGTGAGTGAGTGACTGAGTGAATGAGTGTGTGTTGAGTGAATGCTCGTTCGTCGTCGCATTCAGAGATATTCGCAATATCCCTGAGGCATTCGCAGACTAGCGCATGCATATCGCCTTCACACGTTCACTCCCATTCTCTCACATGCACATGAGTGCGTTAATAAATTACCGTTTAAGGCCGAGAGGCGCCGACCAATTGCTATCGGCGGGAGTTCGGTTCGCCTCGAGACGATTCACGATACACACGCTCACACACAAAGAGTTCACACAACATATCATTCAACAAGAATATTATCCACGCATACCCAAATAATCTCTTCACTTGTTCCAGTAATTAAGAAAGAATCGTTTAGTTTGAAAATAATTGTCACTTGTACTCTTCTTAGAGCCTCTGTGAAGAGAATCCAATCTTAAAACTCATTGGTGAATAAAAAAATTCAATATTTCGTGATGGGTGGAAAAATCGTTTTCGATAAAACTTTATATGTTGTATAATCAAATACTAAAATTAAATACAGGAAATATAATTATTTCTTTCTAATTTTGGGAATACTCAAATTTAATACAGCAAATATCACTATTTCTCTTTAAGATCTTTTATTTGCATTGGCAAATTTAAATCCAATAAATTATTTTGATATTTAAATTGTTAATAAAAGTTTTAGTTTTTAAATTTTAATAAAGAATGTTTTAATTTTCCTATAGTTTTTTTATAGATTACATACATTGAATCGGAAGGACAGAAAAACACAATAACAAGCTACAGAAATATGAGTCAAAGATGACGAGCACTGAGCAAGAAAGTGCGTAAAATATTGGAATTATGAGTGAACTTGATCAGTGACTAATGAGGGACTAATGAATTCATTTTCAACTGTACATCTTTGATTTATTGCAATCGAAGGAGAACACGCGAAAGCAGGTGAGCGCCATCAGAGAAGAAATCCAATCGTTAAGAGTCGAGTGACGGGTGACGAAGAGACAGTTTTGAATGCAAGGGGCATAGGCGGGGGCGTGAAATGCATGTTCCAAACTCAAGTTGCAAGAAATTCGCGCATGCTGCAGGAGTAAAAAAGTCGTTTCTCAAATTTCAGACTTCGCTTGGCCGTCTCAGTTCCCTTCCCCAACCTTTTTTTCCCTCTCGCTCCCTCGTCTGTGTGCCATCGCTCTATCTCTGTCTGAGTAAATTAGTGGGAGTGTGTATGTGTGTGTGTGATTGCAACTTATGTTGCTGCTGTAAGCGATGCGCCAATGCATTAATGGCTTTCTGACTGCCGCCCGACGACATTTCATTCGCGTATAACGACGAAACGGCGTTGCCACCTCGTTCAACTCGCTCTGCTCTCATGAATATTAATTTGGCTCGGTTGCAGGTGCGATTCTCAAATTACACTGTGGGTCGGTATCAGAGGGTCAGAGGGCAGTAAGTGGCAACTATCATTGTTTGAGCGAATTTAAAATTGCATGATTCTCATCTTTTTTTTATAACTTTTTTTCATAATTTGTTTTTAATAATTTTTTTTATACATTTTTTGTCTTATATTTTTTACATTTTTTACTTTTTTTACACAAGCAATTCTCCCCACAAGTGCAGCACATTCTGTTTTTTGTTTGCACTTAATTTTGGAGTCATAAATTTCATCAAATTGCAATTAAAATCAAATTGAACTTTCGTCGGCCACACGGCAAGAGCAGAATATTTTGCTCTTCTCCATTACTACGATGACGCACAGTGGTTCGAACCCAAAAAATTAGTAATTTGAAAAATATACAAAATACGTTTTTTTTTAATATTTTTAAAATTTGAAAAAATATTTTTCCAAAAACTTTACTTTTTTCAAAAAACTTAACTTATTTCAAAAAACTTAACTTTTTCAAAACTTAAAAAATTTATTAATTTTAATTAATTTATTTTTCATTTTTTTAAGTTTTTTCCTCAGTTTACATAAAATTTGCATTTATGTTTCCTATTAAAAGAAGAACTCCCCATTTTTTAATATTATTTTTTTAAATGTCAAAAATTTAAAAGTTTTAAAAAGTTAAAAAAAAAATGGAAGAACTTTTTATTTGAAAAAAGTTTTTTTAAATTTGAAAAAGTTAAAAAAAATAGCTTTTAATTTTTCTATGGTTTTACCTCAGTATACAAAAACTTTTTATTTAAAAAACGTTTTTTCAAATTTTAAAAAGATGAAAAATATGATTTTTTTAATTTTTCTATGGTTTACCTCAGAAAAAAAAAATCGATTTTTATGATAAAAGATATTAATTAATTCTACTTTCGATTCACTGTGCGACGTTGGCGTTATCAGAGACCCCGACTGCGGTGCCAAAATTGATGCAGAGTTCGACTCACCTGTCCATGAGGTTGGCCGCGTTGCCCTGCGCCCGCCAATAGAGCCCCTGCTGCGCCGACTGCGACTGCGAGAGGCCGCCGCCGCCGCCGCCGCACGGCGCCTTGATTCGCACCGAGGCCGAGTGTCGAAGGATGCTGCGGAAGCTGCTACTGCTCGCCCGACAGCTGGGCGTCGTCGTCGCTGTTGTCGCACTGCTGCTGCCGCCATTCGAATAGTTCGACGATGATGAATTCCTTTTACTTCCAGCTCCGCAGCCGCCCACGGAATCCCCGCCCCCTCCACCACTATTGTGGGCAGCATGCAGTTGACGCTGTTGTTTATCGCTGTCGCTGCTCGTGTTGTTGAAATTGCGATTTGTGTCGCCGACGCAGTATTTGTTGTAGTTGTTGCCGCTGCTGCTGCTGTTCGTGTTCGTGAAGCTGCTGTGCATCTGCAACTGCTGCTGACTGTGCTGCGGACGGATGGTGAAGCGGCCACCAAGACTGCAAGAAAGAGAGAGAGAGGGGGGAAAGACATGATTGTGGAAGTAGAATATGTGGTAAGGAAGACAAACTTCCGGCACTAGTGGTTAATTATATTATTTGGAATTCCTTCCTCTTGGTGTCCAAATAACAATTAATATGGAATTCCAATTGGTTTGAAATTTACAATTAGTATGAAATTCGTCCTTATTTCCCATTAACAATTAATATGAAATTCCTTTTGGTTTCCCATTAGACAAATATTATGAAATTCCTCTTGGTTAATCATTACAATGAAATTCCTCTTAACTCCCTACTTGAATTCAAGGATCTGAATTTACTGCCATCTCTCCCCTCACTCACCGTCTGAAGAGCTCGCTCTCCGGATGCTCTGCGGCAAAGCGCGCCTTCTTTCGCAGCAGCGGAATCGTCAGGGCGTATGTGGTGACCATCATCAGCATCGGAATGTAGAAGGCCACCAGGGAGCCGAACACGAAGAAGGCCCGATTGTTTATCACACAGATGTTCGGCTCCGGCATAATGTTCTTCGTGTTGACGAGTCCTGCGAAAAAAAAAGAATAAGAGAGAGGATGGTATGGATTGCTATCAATCCATGGAGTATCATCTTACCGAGAACCGTGATGGAGCTGGACACAATCATCGCCATCACCCAGACGATGGCGATTTTGATGCCCGCCAATCGTTTGGTCGACCGATGTCGCGACCCCAACGGATTCCGAATGCCCAAATATCGACCCAAACTGATGAAGCACATGTGCAGAATGCTCGAGGAGCAGGCGAGAACATCGCAGGTCACGTAAATGTTGCACCATGTGAAGCCCAATGGCCAGTAGCCTGAAAAGAAGAGAAAGGGAAAATGATAAAATTGGAGAAAATACGAAGGTGAGGAGGTTGAGTGAGGGGATTAAATGGAGGAAAAAACAAGTTTTTGCTTTGGTTCCTATGCAAATTGGATGTTTATGTGGGAAACAAGAACAAATATAAGAACTTTTATAAGAATCAGAATAAAAACAACTTCAGCAAGAATTACAATAAAAACAACTTCTACAAGAATCACAATAAAACAACTTCAGCAAGAATTACAATAAAAACAACTTCTACAAGAATCACAATAAAAACAACACCATATCGATTGAGGCTTTTTAACGTTATTAGATACGATCCTTCGATTGACTTCTCTTTCGGCCCCGATGGCCAGCTGTTATTCTTTCGGAGGTGAAGAAAGAGTGGTGGAGGAGGAGAGGAAGAGGAGGAAACAAGAGAAGGAGATCAGATACGAAGTATATGTAGATGTGAAGAAAGGGTGGTGGTCGAAGAGGAGAATGAGGAGGAAGGTGTTAAAGCTTTGGTGTCGATGGGAACCTAATGTAATTCAGTTAAAAGCATGTTAGTCGCTTTGCTTTTTCTGCTTTCGGCCTTCAAGCTCTGTGAGAACCGCGACTGATGTTTCAGCCACGTTTTGTTGCCATCCAATCCTCCATCCCTCCTTCCATCCTCTCCCTCCATTCTCTTTCTCCATTCTCTTCCTCGCTTCCCTCATCACCAGTTCCTTCTTCTCCTGTCCTCACCCTTCCTTCATCCATTTTCTCTGGATTTCTTCCTCCTTTCTCCATTCTCCTTGGAACCCTTCCTCACTTCCGTTTTGTCCATTAAACTATTCATGGTTTTCCGAACTATTCAGATTTCTCCAATTTGTTTTCGCCTTCACCTCTAGGAATAATGAGTGGACCACGATGAAGAGGACCCATGATTTTAATTCATGACATATGACATATTCACTACAATGGATATTCTCACAACTAGAAATTTCCTATTCCTACCCCGCTCCTTTGGGTAAAACTCGCACGTGGTGTGAGAACAATTGGCCAGCTCGAGCGGAATGAATGAAGCTGCAGACTTCGAATAATACCCTAATCTACATGACGACAACAACATTGTGGTGAATGAAGTGGTGGAGAGGTGGAGGTGGTGGAGAAGGGGATTGAAAGAGGATGGAGAACGAGGTGAAGAAGGAGGTGGAAAAGCGGATCCAAATGTTGGTAACGAAGGGAAGACGAGAGTGGCTTAGGTTTAAGCTTAATGGATGTTGCTAGGGATACGCGTCAAAAATGCTCAAATTAAATGTTTCACCGCGAATTACGACGAATTTTCACCCATAACGACTTTCGCTAATGTCACGCTTGCCATGAGTCAAATTGCTGAGTGGTATTAACTCGTATATATAGGTGATAAACACATTCATATCCTACATACATATGACAGACATATGTGGATGTCTATGTCTACCGTGTGGCTCACGCAAATCCGCGCACCGTGAGAACCAACGAGAGGCGACCGACATCGAGGATTCGGTCGGTCGATCCTGATTCGGATGAGGGGAAGAGGAGGCTAAGGAGAAAGTGACAGGTGGAGAGGTGGTTCTTGTTGTTGTTGTTGTCTGTTAAAGAGGAGAGAGAGAGATAGAGAGAGATTTCAGCATGGTGGATAATATTTTGCGGAGACTTCAACCGGGTGTCAAACACAGCGAGAGACACGAACTCATGCCCTGAGTGCCACTCGAACTCGTAATGAATGCGTCCGTCCTTCCATCTGTCCATGTGTCCTTCAGACTGCCAGAGTGTGTGTGTGTGTGTGTATGTGTGTCATTCATTCATGAGGAGGAAGGCGAGTGTGTACTTGTGTGCGAGACAAAAAACGAGTGAAGTGACTGGCTTGAAGCGTGCGGGTGGCTTAATTAGCGTTAGGGTCCATGAACGGGAAAGGACTACGACTACGCCCACCGCCCCTTTCCACCATCGACACGTACCACTCAAGGCTCTGGGGAGCGGGACGATCATTGTAATAACCTGCTTGTAATTAGTACGTAATTAGTTTCAATAAATGTCGACGAGACGCAGAACCCACGGGAGCACTTCGCCTCCATCTCCAACTCTCAATCATCCCATCTCCAACTCTCAATCATCCTATGACCTCCTCGCCTTGGATTCCCAGCTGGATTGCGTGTAATGAAGGGCTCTCCAGAGAGATAGAAAGAGAGAGAGAGACACTCACACATAACACACACACGCACACACTCAGTGGAAGAGTATGAAAGGACGACCGCACACACTGTCAGCAACGTGTGACCCTTTCGTAATCGATCGATTGGTGGCCCTGAATTTCTAATTAAACTCATTACGCGGACTTCCTCAAGTTCCGGTTCTTCCTCACTCTCTCTCTCTCACTCTTTCTTTCCTTGTTACTCACACCCTCACTCTTTCATTCGGGTTTTGACCCTTTCTCTCTCTCACGTTCACCCTCGGGAATCCCTGTCGTCATCGTAATCCCCTGACGGCATTTAAAACCCTTTCAACATGCATTACAAGAGGCTTTTACAAATATTTGCACAAACACACATATACATAGAAAGGCCCACCCGCCATTTCCATATCTACATACTGTTACACCCACACAATCACACATAAATACATATATTCGCTGCATGGGAACCCAAGCAATAAATCTTGAGTGTTTTATTTACAAAGCGACCAAAGAAGCCAAAGCAAAGCCAAAGTCAAGACGAAGACTAAGAGGGAGAAAGAAGAATCACTCGATGAATTGAGTGGGAGTTTATGTGTGGGTGTGCTTGTGTGTGTGTGTGTGTGGCTTTCTCATATACATATGTATGGCTGCTGAGAATCGTTTCCGGCGACAGCTGTCATGTGGATTAATTTGTTGTTAACATCCTTGTAGGCACGAATCCTTTTTCCTGACCAGCTCAGCTCAATCTGTCTCACACCTCGATGACATGTCTCCCTCTCTCCCTCACTCTCACACAATCTCTGCCGTCCTCCTCCTCTGCGCCCTGCTGCCCTAATGAGCCACATTTTAATATTTATTCGAGCCAAGTCCATCCATCGACCGACGACGCCACGAGCTGTGAAAGCCTTGTATTTGGCACATTATTCTCGCTTTCTCTCTCCCTATGACTCTTTCTCTCTCTTACAGAGGACTAGAATGAGCAACCCACA
Source organism: Coelopa frigida (assembly GCA_017309665.1). Classification (NCBI taxonomy): domain Eukaryota; kingdom Metazoa; phylum Arthropoda; class Insecta; order Diptera; family Coelopidae; genus Coelopa; species Coelopa frigida. The sequence continues at coordinate 37,022,781 of CM029561.1, read as the reverse complement.
CAAAAAAAATCTCGTTGACCTCCAATGGGATTTAGCTCTTTATCTTCATCCCATGGTCTGAGGAAATTCGAGGAACGTCTCAAGCGTTGAATGGAAGGCTTTCAGGATTTTCTTCATTTTAATGCAAGTTTTTAGAAAACGGCGTCTCGTTCATCAAAATAATGAAGTGATAAATGGCCAGCCGTTTATTAAATGGCCATCAATGGGGGGAGAGATCGAGGTCGACCAAGGTTATGGTTGTATCAAATTAGGGATCCTATTTATGATGGGCTCCGAGCTTTCACGACGATCAATCAATGACCGTCTCACGCCGAGGGAATCGGTATGATTTTGAACTTGACATCGTTTGAATTTTAAAATACATGTGGTGGATGGATGGAGTTTAGTCGGAATCGAGTTTCAATTTCCAACATTTAGGATGGGGTTCCTCGATTATATTTGGAATCTTCAGTTGGGGAAATTGGCTTTTGAAATGAGTTGTTGTCCTCTGATGACGAGGAGGATTCACACATGGATAGATTTCATGGAACTACCTGTCACTGAGAGGATTCAACTGAACTCATTGGGATTCTTCTCCTCATCCTTCTATTTCTCATTCTCCTTCTCATTCTCCTTCTGCAGAGGGGTAGCAGGTTTCGTTTGGCCTTTCGCCTCATTTAGTTCCGTTTGTAATGAACCGTAAATCAACGATCCGAACTCGAGCCAAACATCCCTAAACATGACTTTAGTTTCGATTGAATCGAACTGATGAATCGTGAAATTTAATTCAACAACTTTATTTCTAATTTTCCTGCTCGCTCTCTCACTCTCGTTCTTAGCCTTTATTCGTCCTCTTTGCCTTCACTCTTCATTGCCCTCTACTTCTTCACTCTCCATTTCTCTTTACTTCTTCACTCTCCATTTCTCTCTATTTCTTTTCGGAGATCCCACGTTCCCTCTCTATCTGTCCCTGGTGGGTCGTGTTACCGATGTGTCTGAGTCAGACCTTTGAATATTTGATTTTAAAATCGATTACGGCAAATGACAGCAGCATTAGCAAACAACAAGAACAACTATATTAACAACAAGAACAACTATACTAACAACAATATGAACAGATACAATAACAATAATACCAAGAACAACATTATCAACAACGACAAGTTTAATGACAACATAAAGTAGCAACAAGAAGAAAAACAAGGAACATTATCAACAAGAACAACGATTTTTTTTGTCCCTTCATTTTTTTACATTTCTTCCGGGAAACTCAATAAAATTAATACAGCTGAGACGACGATATTGCAGTTTTTCCCTTATCCTCTATCGCCATCTTTTCTCTTCCTTATCTTGTATTTTACTTCTCTCTCCTTCTCTTTTCTGTCCCTTGTCGACGATATCCATCCTGAGCCCTGTCGACTATAAAATATATGTTCGTCCTTTTGTTTATCCTCTTGAGCACGGCTGTCAAACATGCAACAAACTGTTGACTAGATACAGATGGACGAACCTCAGACTGACAGACGGACAATCGGAGGAACCGATGAACAGAGAAGTGGATTTGAAACAATTGGACGGACAAACAGTTGAAGAGAGAGAGAGAGAGAGAGAGAGCGGATGATGTGAAAGAGAGAATGAGAGTGGAAGAAGTGAAAGAGAGCTTGACTAACTTAAGATAATCTCATTTGTAGCGAAAAGTTTTACATTTGTTTCAATGCAGTTTTTATTTGAATTTGTATACGCAGTGAAAGAAACATTCAAAGTGGGTTTGTCCAAGATCTGAGGCGATTTCATTGGAGCTTTTTTTTTTTGAGGTGTAGACGAAGACGAAGCTTACGGAGATCCGAAAGAGGGAGGCGAGGTAAGGAGTTCGACGAAGAGGCGGACCGTTTGTGTTGCCAACGGTGGAACGAATGTTGGCCATAATTTAGCTCGAGGCTGAAGTTATAAAAATTTAAAGCATATTCACAGATTCAGCTTCTCGAGTTTCGTAGTTGAGCAGTGGAATCGGATTGAATGCAATTGAATCGTATTTCGTAGTCGAATTGAATGTTCCATTGAGATTGACATAAAAATCACAGAGTGTGCGGAGCAAAAGTCTCCACACGACCTTGGGTAAATTTATTTATGCAGTTTTCGGTCTCGTTCGGAAGGTTCTCTGAGTCTCCGAAACATAGATATTAACTCAGCAACAAATAACAAAATAAGACAGAGAGAGAGAAAATAAAATAATTGTGCATAATTTCGACATAGAAATAAATTTATTGCCATACGATTTGAGTTGTGATTTTTTTCAAAGATTTTTATTTTAATGGTTTTTTCTTGTTTGTACTTGTGATTTAAATTTGAAATGGAAAAAAACACTTTGAGGCGAATCTCGGAACGAATCTCTTCAAAAGCTTGGCGAGAATGCAATATTGTTAATTTTCTTCAACAACAATAAAAACAACAACAACATAAGTGGGCGGAGGGCGTGTGGGAGGAAATCTCGCAAACATGGCCGAATGTTCTTTGGCTTCAATCGATGAGTTTTCCAGGTTGGCCTCTGGCCAATGGCTGTAAAAATGCAGTTATTCAATCGAGCATGTTGTTGCAAGACTCTAAGCAAGAAAAAAATATATATCGCAACACAATCAACAGCAATAAGAGCACTAGCATCAGCAACAAGATCAAAGTAGCAACATTGAGCAAACAACAACGAGAATTTTATCCACATCGAAGTGGGACATGAAAACTATGTGGGTGGGTTGATGTCTCTCTGTCTTTGTCTATGTATGTGTGTGTACTTTCGTGCTTAGATGTGTTTGTGTTTGTATCTGTGTGAGTATTGAACGGATGTGCAAAGAAATTGCAATGCATGGATTTTTTCCACTTCGTCTTCTTCATATCTCTTTTTCTATTCCTTCCACATTCGTCATTCTTTTCGCTGCCAAGATTTATCTTCTTGCACCGTGGGGGAAATGTTTCCACCGCTTTAAATATATTAGAAAATATATACATACATATTTGCTTTTGGAAGCAGACGCTGATAAAATGAAATTTTATTCGGAATATAAAACCAATAACTATTTGTTGTCGTCCAAGAAATGTCCTTCTTTTACATTTTCTTTAGCAAAATAAACGTTTCATATTTTTGTAGAATTTCTACTAACTTTTTCGCTTGGCTATAACAGTCATATTGTTTGATCATCAACCGCACAAGTCGACAGAGAGACGTCGCATTGTGGCCAATAAAAATGCTGTTATGCTCTGGTATTATTGAAACATTAAACAAACTTTTGCAACGTCTTCCAATTCTTCTTTGCTCTCCTTCCACACAATCGTTCACTCAATCTTCCTTTCTCCCTCTCTCTCCCTCTCTGTCCCTTTATTTCTCTTTCTATCTCCCCCTCGGTCTGTCTGACTTTTGTTCGTCTCATTTTTGTTGCCATCGTCTTCGGCTTTTATCCATTTTAAAATTTATATTGGTAAATTGAATCCATTTGTTGACATCTTCCAGCGAATTATTGAAGGGCAAGAAGCGAGGCAAGAAAAGAAAAACAGCCAGCAATTTGATAAATGTCATCCAGCCAGACAGATAAACGAGTGGACAGAACAAGGGACATGCAATCGAAACCTCTCGGACAGACAGTCAACCGAGGGACTAAACGGACATCAGTATGAACAGATCGGACAGACAGATAGACAGACAGACAGAAAGGCACTCAGTTGAAAATACAGCTGTACAAAAGCGACATCTCTTCGAATAATTGGAAATTCGAGTTGGTTGTGGTGGAGAAAAAGTCGCAAAAGGAAACAAGAAACGAATCCTTGGACAAAAGGAGATCCGTTTAGAGAGATAAATAATTGATAATTTTTGTGGAAAGCGATGGCGACGCTTTTATGATGGTATTTTTATGGGTCGATTCCATAATAAATGATTGTGCGTTTGTGTGTCAGTGTGATCATCGTCGTGTCCTTAAGTGGGACGAGGATGTGTCTGCGAATGTGCATGTGTCTGTGATGTCCGTGATTGCAATGAAATCGCATGAAATTACCGCGTTGTGGTCGTGGATGTGTCTTTCGCAAGGACCCCCAGATATGGAGCGCATCCTGTGTGTGAATCGTGATAGATTCTGAGTAGATAATGATCATTTTGTATAAGAATTGATTTTATATTTATTTTTTTAGAGATTTTCAGCAGTGATTGATGTTGAGTTTTCATAGCTTTTGGATTTCGAAGATTTGCTATTTGTTTTTGATTGCATCGTTTATATTATTTTTATATTTTTCCAATAATGATGAAATGAACTTAAACGTAAAAATGTCAATCAAAATTTTATCGATATAAAAAAATTATCGGAAAAACTAATTTATCTAAAAAAATCCATAACAATAAAAAATTTGTCGGAAAAACTAATTTATCGAAAAAAATATTGCAAGAAATATCGATCAAAATTTGGTTGAAAAAACTAATAGAAAAAATATCGATTACAATTTTATCGAAAAAATATCAATAAAAATAATCAGAAAAAGAAAAGATATCGAACAAAATTTGAGCGAAATTTTTTTTTAAAGAATTAAATAAAGAAAGAAACTTATTGAAAATGTATAATGCAACGAATAAATTTTACTCACCCAAAAAGGCCGGAATGGCGCCCATCGGCATCACGAACAGACTGACCAAGAGGTCGGCGATCGCCAGCGAGAACAGAAAGTAGTTGGTGACGTTCTGCAGCTTCCGATCGAGCGCCACCGCCAGACACACCAGGATGTTGCCCAGTCCACCGGCGAAGATGAAGATTATCACAAAGAGGAAGACCCAGTCGTAGCCCTTCTGGCCCGTGGCCTGGCCCAGTCCTAGGCCGAAGTCGGCCGATGACCCATTGACGAAGCCCATCGTGGTGTTGGTGACATTCGACATCGCAGTCAGTCCAGTGTCGCCCCCATCGAGCCACGCCCAGGCGTCGTCTCTCATACTGAGCTCGTCGAAGTTCTCGAACGTGGGATCGAGGTCGAGACCGAGACTGCGGTTGACCACCAGGGCGCTCGCGTTCAGCAGCTGTCGAGTGTCGAACGATGGCCACCACGTGGAGCCGAAGGTGGTGGTGATGTTGTAGTTAATGTTGTTGTTGTTGTTGCTGTTGTTATATTTGTTGTTGCTGCCACTGACATTGTCGACCGTTGTGTCGTGGAATGAAGTCCAATGAATCGCTTCATCGGAGGCGGTGGGCGTGGTCACTTGATGCAACTGCGATCGCAGGTAACAAACGAACTCCTCCAACACCGAGTTGTTGCTGTGGTGATGATTGTTGGCATCCCTGGTCTCCTCGGGGTGGCCAACGACGACATTCTCAAAGAGGCTGCTGGCAATTGATGTCGTTGTCGTCGTCTGGTCGCAGACCAACAATCGACTTTGTACCACATCGCAGGGATCGACAGCAACATCAATTGCATCGCTGAGATTGCTCTCGTATTGTTGATGACTGTGATGTTGGTGAATGTGTTGCTGCGGTAGTTGTTGTGTTGATGATTGTTGTTGTGGTTGCTCTGGCAACACGTTCGCCAGGAACTGATTGACTTTCGACAGCGCCAACTGAAACTCCGGCACCGGATTCCGCAGACGCCCCACCAGGACTCGCGTATTCATCACACAATCGCTCCACAGCACGTTGTCATCATCCTTGTTGCTATTGATGTGGATGTTGCTGCTGCTATTGCTATCGAGGAGGATGTTGTTGCCGCCATTGTTGGTGTTGTTGTAACTGCTGGGGTGGCTGTTGTTGCTGTTGGAATCGCACAAATACTGTGCCGAATGTGTGGAGTTGTCGAATGTCTCGAGTATGCATCGGAATGTTTGACCCAGTGGGCTGGAGTCGTCGCTTGCAGTCGTGTAGTTGTTGCTGTTGTTGTTGGTGTTACCCCCAATAATGCTGTTGCTGAAATTGTCGTTGTCATTGCCGACAAATCCATCGTCGCCATCGCCGCCATGTGTCGCTGCTTCCGCCTGCAATAGCTCGATGTCACAGTGAACTTCCGGTCGCCAGAAACCCTTCCACATCCGGCAGACGAGGCGGCGCACATTCTCCCCACTTGTTGGTGTTGTTGTTGGCGTTGGTGTTGGTGTTGGTGCCGTCGTCGTCGTGGATGTTGTCGCTTCATTAGTTGTTGTGGTTGTTGGTTGTATGTGTTGGTGGTGGTAGAGGCGGTCGTTTGCGTCTGCGTCATTTGGTCCATGACCAAGAAATCTGTGCAAATCCATTTCATTCTCGAGCTTTTACAGCTGTGCCTCGCTGCACCTTGTTTTGCAGTTGCAGACTTCGCAGCAGCAGCAGCAGCAGCAACAGTAGTTGTTGTTGTGCTCGTGTTCGAAAGGATTTTCGTGTTGCGTGATGCAATCGCTTTGCAATTGTTGGTGTAGTGGTTGTTGATGTTGCTCTTCGTCGACGTCGACGGGATTAGCACGGGTTCTGTGATCCACTAGAAAGAGAGAGGGAGAGAGAGAGAGTTAATGAGAGAATGAGAACATGTGTGAGTGGGAGAGAAATAATGAGAATAAGTGTGAGTGAGAGTGTGAGTGAGAGAGAAATAATGAGAACGAGTGTGAGTGAAAAAGAAATAATGAGAACAAATCTCTGTGTGTGTGTAAGAGAGAGTTGAATAATGAGGCAATTAAAATCGTTTTGAGCTTCGTTCGTTTGAGAACATGAAAATCTTGCTGACGACAACACATGGCATTAATTTTTGGAATTTTCAATTCGCGCTCGATTTGTTTCCGGCGAATAACACAAGAACTACTATAAAAACAACAAACACCGACGAGTTCATAATAACTACAACAAAACAACGAACATCATCGGCACCAAGAAGAAGAACAACCAACCAACACGAACAAAATGTAAAATTGCTGAACGAAATTTTTTTCTCAACAAAAAAAAACCCATAAATTTCACTCATACGCAAGGCAACAAAAACACTTGACTGATATGAGGCATTCTAATGAAAATTTAATTACTTCATAAATTCACCACAAGCACCTTCTGCCCTCACCCCACCGCACCTCACCTTCACCACGTCATCTCAACCACAGCCCTCATCAGAACTTTCAGAACACCTTGGCAGAATTTCTACATTGAGATCGATTTTTATTTTTTTTATTTTTGGAATAAATTGATTTTGTTTTGCGAAAAATTTATATTTTCTTGAAAACATCGATATTTCATACAGAACATCAAGAGGCGATTGTTTAATTGTGGGTCTGAGAAATGTGGTGATATTTGTAGATGTAGTTGTAGTTGTTGTTGCTGTTATTGTATTTGTTCTTCATGTAGTTATTTTCCTTTTTGTATTTGTTCTTCATGTAGTTATTTTCCTTTTTGTATTTGTTCTTCATGTAGTTGTTTTGTCTTATTGTTATTGTAGTTGTTCATCTTGTAGTTATTGTTGTAATGTTTGTTTTTGAAGTTGTTTCTGTAAATTCACTGAAGAATGACGATGAATAATAGCACACGTGCCAAGTACTATTTTCATATGCATTCGTTACCGTTGAATTATTGTAAACTACAACAAAAACAACAATAACAAATTACAAAAACAACTACAACAATAAATAAGAAGTAACTACAACAATAAATAAGAAATAACTTCAATAAAAACGTAACGAAACCGAAAACTAAATAAATCAGCAAACCTTTTAATCATACATTTAATTATACAATAAATTCTAAACCATTCACTTTGATCTCGTCAGACTTTTGAAGTGTGAAAGTTCAAGGCTTGAACGATGGTTAAAAGTTATATTCCATTAATTATTTTTGAAGTTCCATATTTAGGTGCAAGCTATATTTCTCTTCTATTCACTCTTCTTATAGATTAATATATTCAATAAATATGAATGGGTCATGGAATGTTTTTACATTTTCATTTAATTTAAAAAAATAACCAAAACAGTTGAAGCAACAACACGATTATTTATTGCTCCAAAAATAAATTATCCCCATCTCTAATTCATAATACCAAATTAAAATGTTTGCAGTTCATCATAATGTAATTATACTCTATATTCTCTATAATCCACTCCATAATCCTTTAATTTGAAAGATTTAACGGTATTTTTCTCTGAATCTTCAATGATTTATACCAAAATAAATTTCATTTCGAATTAGTTGTTAATGTTATCATGATTAGGTTTTTTCTCACAATTATTCTCCCATATATCACAAAATGTATTTGTTCATTGAAGTAGAGATTTTAAAATGATTGTGTGAGAAAAGTCCATAAATTTACGAATTGTTTTCGTTTGGATGACATACAGACCTAATCTGGCCGACACCCAACAATAATAACCTCCGTAACAACAACAACAACAACAAAATCAGTCACAACAATAACAACAAAATCAGTCATAACAACAATAAAATCAGTCACAACAACAACAACAGTATCCGTCATAACAACACCACACATCCCATTGTCAGCAACAGCACATTTCAAACATTCATAGATTTTTCATGATTTTCGTAAATATTCTATTCATCCACGGACGGACTTTTACTATATATAGCTAAATAAATATATTTATGCCATCAGTAACCGCAGTGATGCAATTTCTTCCCATCCTCTTTCGATTTCTCCTGCCCCCCCCCCAGTCATCTTTGTCTATGTTTATTCAATGTTTTTTTAGCCATAGTTTCTGAGTTAAATTCTGACATAAAAATAAATTCATTTAAAGTATGAATATAATAAAGTATAAATACAATACTATAGAAGAGTAAACAAACAAAGAAAACGGATGTTCGATAAATGATTTTCTTCGGAGTGAAAGAAATCGAAAGTGACAAAATGACAAAATGATGCACTTGAACGAAATCTTGTCGTCTCTGAGTCAGCGACTTCCGAAAAACATACGAAAACAATTGTGTAAATTTATTTATTTATGTATATGAGAATTTATTTTAAGAAGAAAAACTTGAAATCTTGAAATTCTGATAATTGTACTGAAATTTCCTCTGGATTTTTATTGTTGTTGCTGTCATTGTTGTGTTCATATTGAATTTCACCTGTGCACGATTTCACTCTGAGTGATAATTGTCCTGTCAATCAACGGCAGGCAGATGTGTGATATATATTTTTGTAAAACAAACACAACGAAACAAAAACAGATAATACAAAAAAAAAAAAGAAAAAAAAAAACGAATGTTGTAAATGAGAATTAATTATGTATTTCAAGCATAAGGTGACATTTATTTGAAAACAACGAATTTCTCGAAAATCTTGAAAAATAAATGGCAATTAACGGAAACATCGCTGTAATAGATGGGCAAATTTAAAATGAGGAGGTTGTGAATGGTACAGTGGAACAAGATTTCTGATTATTTTTTTTAATATTTAAGGTTTCGAGGTAACTCATGTCGTGCTGATATTTGAGACGAAAGTTTTATTGAAAAATTTATATTGATGGAAGTTTTACGGTTGACTTGGGTTCCACAACCTTGTCGCTTGAGATTAGCTTCCGTGGAAACCACAAGCGCTTGTGTGGTTAGTTATAGAAAAATATTGATTAATATTGTTTGAGGAAATTCGATATTAAAAAACAAATTAATAAAAAAGGGGAAATTGAGAATGAAAATAGTTTTGTTCTTATGAATAAGGGCGGGGTTGGGGGTCGGAATTAAATCATGGAAGTGGGAGTTTTAGTTTGCGGTTGGTGATGCAATTAAATGAAAACGGCGAAGCGAATCCGGCTGAAAATATTAAATTTCCGTGAAGCTACGCAGAAGTTTTCAATTTCAAAAACAATACAACGGAGAGAAAAGTAAAAAATTATTGGATATAATAAAAAGTATGGAAAATATATTTATTGATTATTAAAATACCAAAAAAATTAAAAATAATAAAAAATTATTGAATATAATATATTTATATTCTCTGAATAAAATGAAAATTGCGTTTTTTCTCAATTTTCCATTTTGACCTGACTTTTGCTCATGTTGAAAATTTCATAATATTTTCTGACACAAATTTTTCAAAGTCAAATATTAATTGTTAATAATTTATTTTTTTCTCTCGTCGATAGTATCGTTGGCTTGGTTTCTGTTATTGTAATTGTATTTGTTGTTGCTGTGGGTGCCGTTGTGAAATTTTTGTAAAAATACTATAATTAGCCAGGCGATGTCGCAGCAACAAGTGTCGTGCTGTCCGACAATAATAGAACGTTTATCTAGATTAATTATGAGCGAACACGTCAAGATAAAGAGCAGAAACTGTTTCTCATTTCTTCTCTCACTGTGTTCGCATTGTTATTGTTATTGGTTTTAATTTTGTATGTGTTCTTGCCTATTATTTATTTATAATATATTATTTTTAAACAACTCACATATATTTAAACTATTGAGCTTTTTCTCCTCACTTTCGGTTCAGTGATAAATGGTAAGAAAGTGAGAGAAAGAGAGTGAAGATAATTTATTAGCTGAGAAATAAATGTTAGATTTTTTTTCATCAGTTGTAAAAACCTAGGTCAGAGGTCGTCGACAATTACTAACAAGTTTTGAGTATTAGTTCAGTGCAATAATACGAAACGTGGAATGGTGATCAACGTATACACTGAGGGAAAAATTGGTGATGAATTTCTCTGAAGGTGATGTTTCAACAAAATGTTTGGGCCCATATTGTGGGCCATACAACAGTGGATTCGTAATACAATTTTTAAAAATTTTAAATTTTTCAAACATACCTATGAATTTGAAGAAAATATTAAAATTATAAGTTTTAAGAAAAACTAATTTTTGGTTTCGAAAACTCCCAAACATAATTAATTTTTATTTAGAAAAAATATATTTTTTTATATTGAAAACTTGAAATATAATTTTATTTTGAAAATATATTAATTTTTAAAATTTTTTTTACATATTTTTGCTTTCAAAAACTCAAAAAAATATCTTTTGAGAACTCAAAAATTTGCAGAAGTCTTGCAAATCTCTAAAATGTATCTTGTTCTAGGCTCGTATATACCAAATAACAATGCTAATAATATTTATTTTTATCTGTACATAAATCCATGCGTTTTATGGGAATGTCTTTCCTTACGACCCGCAGACATCTGACTTGAGGTTGCTTCGAAAACTGAAGTACAGAAAGCTTCGTCCTGCTGGTGCTGACCCCGAAGAAAGCCAGAAGCATTTCGAGTGGTCGACCATAAATGTTAACAATAATTTGTGGCTCTGGAACAATCGCCACTCGGACACACTCTCCAAGAAATGTTAGTAGAAAATAATCTTTGAAGAAAACACAACCTTTGACGAAAATCATCTTTAAAGAAAACAATATTTGAAGAGAACAATCATTGAAGGAAATAAACATCAAAGAAAACTCTCTTCTCTCTTTGAATCATCAATTGAATTCGGAAAAACTCTTGCAAACTTTCCAATATATAGCAAAAAAAATTGTTGAAAAATAAGAAAATAACAGCAATGATGGAAAATTGCAATTTTTGCCAAGTTCTTGACCTCGAATCGACAAAAAATATTCCATGGTTGGCCGCCACTTGATGTTTTCACTGCGATCTCCTCCAAGTTTCATTCGTTCGTTCGTTGATACGTCGTCCTCGTGGATCCTGACCTGAGACCCCACCGACCCTTCTGCACCGGCCCACTGTCCTTGCTCCACTGCATCTGTACTGGCGGAGGAAAAATACGGACTTCTTGCAGTTGATTTCGTGCCACGGCAAGAGCTGACGTGCTTTACGAGCAACTGCCTTCCGCTACCAATTTAAAGTGAGTGCATGGCAAAGGATCCTCCATCGCTCTCTCTGTCTCTTTCTTACTCCTCCCATCTCATTCTGTCTTTCCTCCCTGTTTGTCTCTTCCCCCTCCAACTTCTCGGCCTTCTCCATTTTCTCGTCCTTCTCCATTTTCTCGTCCTTCTCAACATTACCCTCCTTCTCCTGTTCATCGAATCGTTGCCAGCGCTTTCGTAAATTTGTGAGGTTCGTTCGCTTCGTTCTCATGCCCGACTGTCCGTGGGTAGCCAAGAGAAATGTGGCCCATATCTTTACTTGTTGTTGGTGTTGTATGGAAATTGTGGGTGCGGAAAAAATCCGCTTTTCCTTCTGGTTGAAACTATTAGGGGAAGGAAAGAATCGCATGAAGGCAGCGATGGAGGGAAAGTGAGAGAGAGAGAGGGAGAGTGAGAAAAAGGAGGCTACAATTAAGGATGCAGGGGCAGATTCAATAAGGGAGCGGGAAGTGAGAGCAATGAGTGCAATGAGAGAAAAGGAGAGGAGAAAAGGAGAGGAGAAAGGGTAATGAGAAAATGAGAAGGAATGAGAACAAAGGAGAAGGAACCATGAGAAGAATGGGAAGAGAGAACTACGAGAAGGAGGAGAAATGAGTAGGAAAGAAAACCAAAAGAAAGAGAGAGAACGAAAGAAAAATAAATTAAGGGAAGGAAAAAAAATAAGAGAGAGAAAATGCAAAGAAACGAAAGGATAAGAGTGACGAGAGAAGAAAAGAGGAACAAAATCAAGAGGAAGTGAAAAACTCTTTCATTTCGTAATGAAAAAACCCCCGAAGGCAACTCGGGCCGATACGAGTCAACATAGAAGATGAAGACAAAAGCGAGGAGCTGATGAAACTAGGTGAGGATAAGGTGAGAAGGTGGAGGAGAGGAGAGAGAGGAGAGAGAGGAGGAGTAGAGCGAAGAGGAGAGGAGGAGAGGGGAGAAGAGAGAAGGAGCAGCTGGAAGAGAAGGAGAGGAGTCGGAGGAGCCGAAGTTTCGTTGGCATTTAAATGTCGCTCTGAAGCACTAAGCAAATGAGACTGTGAAACGTATGGTGGTTCTTGTTGTTGGTGTGGGTGATGTTGTTGTTGTTATTAGTGCTGCTCTTGGTGTTAGTGTATGCGTGAGTTGCTCGACTGCAGTCACCACAAACACTTGAATGGCCAACAAACCTAAGCGGCCGGTGAGTGGCTCGAGAGGTGGCCCGAACGATGACCCGAGAGTTGGATCGAGAAGTGGGAAGAGAGATGGACCGAGAGATGGTACAAACTATGGTTCAAGAGGTTGAAGGAGGGAGTTAAAAGTGGGTTGAATGAGGAAGAACGGTGGGTTGAATGAAGAAGAATGGGGGTGGAACTGAGGGATGATAATGTTTGTGGGAAGGTGAGAGAGATGGGGCTGACCACTGCTTGAATAGAAAATGGCTGAAAGCCTTTTCCATTGGGAGGCTGACAAGGAGGAAGAGGTAGAGGAAGAGAAGGAGGAAGAGGAGTATTAAGAGGAGGAGGAAGAAGAGTAGGATATTGAGGAGGAAGTGGAGAACGAAAAGAGGTTGCTTGAGAAGTGTCCGAGGAATGACTTGGGTCTGTGGAGGTTGAAATTGCATGTTGAAAGTAGGGAGAAAATTGATGGTGGAAATCGAAAGGTGGAAATCGGAGGTGGGGCTGAAGGAGTGAAAGAGGAAAATTGAAGCAGGGGGTTTGAAGGAGTAAAATTAATGTAGAGTAATGTAGAATGAGGAAAATAAAGGTAGGGGAAGCGAATGAAGAAAACAAAGGAAGAGGTGAGGTGAAGGAGTAAATTGGAGGTGGAGAAGATGGAATAAGAGGAATACGAGATGGTTCATTTCATCAGAGGGACAGAAGTTGACCGTTTGCTTGCTCTAGTTTACTTTCTCTTTCATTGCGAAAGTTCAGTAACTAGTTCGAGTTCTTGTCCTTCTTTTGATTTACCCTTCTTCGTCTTCCTTTCGTCCCCTCTTCGTTTCAATTTTGCTCCCCTTTCGCCTCTTCTTCGTCCCCTCCTTTCACCACACCTTTGCATTGGACAACGGTTTCCAACAAGTGGAGCAACTATAATTAAAAGCTAAAAATAACTCCGGGTAAAACGTGAAAATAAAAGTGAATCTGAGTGAAACGAGTGCTCGACGTTTGTGGAGATAAAAACAAACATCATACAATAGCAACAGCAACAATAACAACAGCAATAGCAATAGTAACAACACCAATAGCAACAATAACAAACAAAGCCAAAAGGCAAAAGCAACAAAGTCAAGAGGCAAAAGCAACAAAGCCAAGAGGCAAAAGAAACAAAGTCAAGAGGCTAGAAAAACAAAGCCAAGAGCCAAAAGCAACAAAGCCAAGAGTCAAGAAAAACAAAGCCAAGAGGCAAAAGCAACAAAGTCAAGAGGCAGAAGAAAAAACAAAAGAGCCAACAACAACAAAGACAACAACAATACCAGCAAGAACAACAACAACACCGACCAAAAGAAATGCGCCGGAAAACCGCGAAAATGTCAAATGAAACAAATAATTGAAATAAATGTTTGACTAAGTTGAGAGGAAGTGGATGAAATGAGAGAATGAAAGGAAGAGGAAAATGGGGAAAATAACAAAAAGAAAAAAAAGGAAAAAACGAAAATAAATCTTCTCGAATACTTAGCCAATGAGCAATGTTTTGTCAAGAGAACAACAACAACATTACCCATAGTAAATGGCCAAATTGTTGATGAGAAAAAATTAGACAAGCAAATTAACTGTAGAATTTTCTTCCTAGACTACCTAGACAGACAAATATATAGACCGACAGAGAGACAGAACAGCTGAGAAACTGACGGACAGATAGTCAAACTCATGAACAGACAGACAAACTCATGGACAGACAGTTGAACTGATGGACGGACAGAAAAGCAGAGAGATAGACCGCGTGACAGACAAATTTCGGTGGAATGGTCTGAGGAGCAGATCAACCTACCGATAGGAGAAGAAGCAGCAAAACAAACCGTTGAATGAATGGACCATCGGGTAGACAGACAGACATCAAGCGTACATGGAACAGCAAGATATTTGGGTCAATATTTTTTGGTGGCAGCTTGAAATTGGGTTGTGGTTTTTGGTTGAGAATTGAGAATCGTGTGAACGATTGGGGGCAGGTGGGAGGAAGGTGAACGAATCGTTGGTTTGTTGGCGAGAGAATTCCTTGAAGATTTTCGAGGAGATAATTTAGTGGAGAGTTTCGTGAAGACTCGACCAAAAATCAGGTTGAAGAGAGGAGGCATCAAAGGAGAAGAAAGAAATCGCTTTTTCAAAAACTTCTCAGTTTCTATGAAGTTTATTGTTATGGAATATGTGAAGAAGGTTGAGTTGGATGGGAGAGAGATATAGTGAGAAAGAGACAATGAAAGATAGACAGAGAGACATGGTAAATGAATGAAGCAACCGAACGAAGTTCCAAGGACAGTAGAATAATTATCACTTCACCGAATAAACTTGTGGAATGAGTCGAAGACAATGGAAGAGAAAAGAAAAAAATGCATATGGAGATTAAAGAAAAAGAACATAAAAAACATCATTCGAATAGAAGACTTAACAAGCTGATCTAACTAGTTTCAGTTCAAAGACCTTAAAGTAATTTAAGATATCATCCAAGTTCAGTTCGAATTATATTTACAATTAAAAAAAAACTCCCATGCATAAAGATAAAGAAGAACACATCATTAATTGAAGAATATCGTTTTAGAAATGACTAATTGTAATGTATAAATTCCTCAACCGCTCCATACATCAATCAATCTCACGCTACGCGGACACCTTGACCGTGCAATTATAACGCGATTAAAAAACGAGCCAACGGCAACGACCAGCTGTGTCCACAACTAGCGTGGTAACAGTGACAACAACAACAACAACAAATAGCTGTATCGTGAGTAACAACAAAAACAATAGAAACTTGTAACACTGTGAACCATCCGACTAATAAAAAATAGCAAAAACGACAACTGAAGCAAAAACAACAACGATGGCAAAAACACCAACGACAACGACAACAAAAGTAAAACCAACAACAACAACAAAACCAAAAACAACCACAACAATTGCGCTTCTACATGTTGCTCGGAAGCCAGAAACCACACGATGTGAAATGCATTAAATCTGACAACAAAAATAATAAAAGCTATGGTAATAACAATAACAAAAACAATGGTATCAAAAATAACAAAAACAATGGCAACAAGAACAACAACAACTACAGCCATTGGCCAACGACTCCACTACCGAAAATCGTTAACAAAAACTCAGTTGTTCGAGCGTGAATCGCGAGTGGCCCGGAGTTTCAGATTCGCCCCGAGTCGTTTGCAATTAAGAAGCCAAGTGGGTGGTCGAGAGAGGATCAGAACGATAGCGAGCGGAGTGAACTGAAGGATGAATGGGGAAGGATGTATCGTCAGAAGGGCGAAGAGGGCTGGGAGTCATCAGAAGGATGAAGAGTATGAGGTGCTGATGACTACCACAAGGGCGAAGAAAACTATGAATCGACTGAAGGATAAAGATACCATGAATCGACTGATGGACGAAGAGGACGATGAGTCATCAGAAGACCCATGAGGGTAATCGATGGATTGTTGAAAATTTTTGTCGGTGGTTTTCAATTCGGGCTTAAATATTCTGTATGCATCAGTCGGGGTCCGGTTGAGTGCATCATCGAGATTAAGGGCCGTCGACACGTCCATTTTGCACGAGGTCAAGAGCAATTAAAAATAAAATAAACTCCCACATGCACATAGCACACCATACCAAAGTAATCAACAGGTTGAGCATCGACGATGCTGATCAGGATTCAGGAGATCCCACTTGGTATTGGCCAATTTGGGCAGGAGATTACCGATAAATTTTGATATGGAATAACGAGAAAGAGAGATGAATTTCGACATTTTGATGGATTTACTAAAGAGATTTACAGCAGGAATTAGGTTTTAGGGTGGGAAATGATTTATATAAATCGAAATTATTTTATTACGAAGGCTAGAGTTGGTATTTTAAGCACTCCCACCTGTCTGTATAATCCTTAATTCGTAAGCTTTGAATCAATGGGAAGTGTATTTAATTTAATTAAAGATTCTAATCAGTTGCTAAAGTTAATTTACAAGCTCAACGTTATGAAGCACACACACACACAATTTACATTCACCAACATCAGCTTCCTCCTCTTTCACAACACTCTCTCTCGCTTACTCTAACAATGGGATCCGCTTTTGGTCAATAATTCAATCACAATAACAATGAAAATAATATCAATGGCAACAACAACACCAAAATTACTAATGACAACAACAAAAATACTCGCATGGCATGGAAATAATAATGACAAATTTCACAAATAAATAAATGGAAAATCTAAAACTATTTGCCATGTCTATGTGAGACCAATGTAAACAATCGCTTCGTATGAATATCTCCATAATTGGTCGATAAATAGAATAATTGATAAAAACAACCAATAATCGAGAGTGAAAGGGAGAGGAAGAGGAAGTTGGGGGAGTTGTCGTCATGTTCCAATGAAACTTGAGTAAACCTTTGAATTTTTTTTTTTATAGCAAAGTCAGCAAATTCTCCATCGATTTTGATGACTTAAATTATTTTATGCAAATTGTTGCTGACACTTGTTGCTTATTGTTTACTGTTGTTGTTGATAGTATTTACATTGTTGTTGTTCGAATTGTTTTTTTTGTTGTTTTTACTGTTATTTTTGTTGTTATTGCTTGTTGTCTTTGTTGCTTCTGGTTTGTTTGTTTGTTTTTCATGTTTTTTATTTCATTGTTTTTAAATTCATTGTGTTTTATTTCACTGTTTTCGAAAGCAAATATTTTTTCACAAATGTTTTCCACTTGCAGTTATTTTTATTTTCATTCATTTTTTTTGTTTAGTTTGTTTTTATTTTTATTTTTCTTTTTATTCTCTTCTTCCCGTTTTGTTTAGTTTTCTTCGGCATTTCTTCATGTTTTATTACTCTTCATTAGAGAAAACACATTTCCATTAAGCAAACACGAGCGAAAGTGACAAGTGTTGCCAATCGGTGATGAAAATTACGATCGCAAATGCAGTCGGAAATATAATAAATAGAAGAAAGCATTCAAATTGGTAGTAGATCATTTTATATGGTAGTATTTTTGAATATATAAAAAAAACAAAAACATCAAAATCGATAACTATTCAACAACTAAACTAATCGGAAGAGCGAATAATAATTTGGACAAATTGAAATTTGTACAATAAAAATCAAATTCGAAATAAAAGATTGATGAGAACAAAAAAAGAAAATTTGGAAAACTTAGCTCATAAACCACTTTAACGACACGATGCTGGACTCCATCATTGATGTTGTCGTAAATAACTCGAAGGCAATAATATTTTGGAGAAATATTTTCAGACACTCCGTGGGCTAATTTTATTTATGGTGCTTAAATTTTTCGAGGACAACCAACTCCCACGCGCTGGCGACTATGAGGAAAATGTTGGGCACTCAATGTGCTCCGTGTAGCGGAAAATCGAAGTGAACGACATAAGATGAGGATCTATCGTAGTAGCTTCCTACGGAGGTGAGGAAGGAGAAAGGAGACTACGGAAAGAAAAATCGTGAAGAGACCTCGGTAGGCGACCTCGGGAGCAAAAAAATCATCATTCAGTCGTCGACGACTTTTGATCAGAGATGTCGGTAGATGGAAGAGAAGAGAAAAGTTCTGGGATAAATTTTCATCAGTCGGAATTTATTGTGTAATAATAATAACAACAAAAATAAGAACGACAACAAAAAAAAAAAATAACAACAACAATGACTATGACTATGACGATACAAGAAAATGAAGAATTAAGAATCGCACTGCTATGGGTAGAAGAGGAAGAAGAAGTTCGGCGATAACAACATCAACAGATTCGGCAACAGCAACATCGATCTCATCATCGTGACGACGAAACCGCAGACAAGAAAAATAATAACAACAAAAATAACATTGATAAAAACGACTACGATATGATAATATTAGCAGCAGCAACAAGAGCAACACCAGAAGAAATAAATTATTACCGAAAGGACGAGAAAAGAATGAGAGGGAGAGACAGAGAGAGGGAGAGACAGATAGAGAGAGAGAGAGAGAAAGAGAAAGATTGCGAGATAGACAGAGAGAGAGAAAGAAACAAAATAAAGTGGAAGCAACAGTCGAAGTAGGAGCAACAATAACAGTTACAAAATAAGACGCAATTTCACAACAACAAATGCTGTACAACAGAAAAGAAAATAACAACAAATTCTATATAAGAAATATGAGAAAGAATAACAAAAGTTATATAACAACAATAAATGTTTTCCCTTTCAAATAAAGAGTCAATTACGAATTCGATGGCAAAAGGCATCAAAAGATCGCCGAGATGTGTGAGAGAGAGAGAAGAACGAAAAAGTTGTCTCTCTTTTTGTTGTTGTATCATTTCGTCATATATTTTACATTTAAAAAAAAAAAACTTAAAAGTCTTCCCAACAACTTGTTGCTGCCGAGGAAAATATTTTTGAACATTTTTTCCATGTCTTTCAAAGTAATTGAATTTTTTGTTTTACTTCATTGTTTTTTTTACTGAATTCTTTTTTTGTTATTTTCCAAATGTTTTTCTCTCCTCTCTTTTTGTTATTTACCTCTCTTTTGTAGTTTTGTTTTATTTTTCTCGCTTCTCTTTTTTTAGTTTTGTTTGAAAGATATCATTGAACTGAAATAAACTCGTGAAATATTGATAAATAAATCAAAATATTTATTGAACTAAAATCTTGTCATGTCGAAAAATCTACAAACAATGAAATATGCATACGTAGTATATTAAATTCAATTTTAAAGTTGAAATTCAGAAAAGACCCAGCAGGAAAAATATGAAAATTATTTCCATCCACCGTAAATCATTCCATCAGCAGATTTTTCCCATTTACAAGTTTACAAGTTGTCGATTCATCGATTGGCTCTGTTTATCGTTGTTTGTTTACATACTGTGTGTCTGTCTGTCTGTCCAGCCGTAGACACATCTATCGGCATGTCCGTCGTTTTGCCTGTCTGTCTGTCTGCCTTTTTGTTAGTCTGCCTGTTGGTTGCCTTCTGAGTCCCTCGTGTGGTTCGTTGCAGTTAAAAAAATCGCTCCCAATTAAAAGTTCTACATCCGACCGGATTTTTTCGATTGCTGGTGGAGTGATTTTCTCGATAAAGGGATTGGGAGAGAGGTGGCAAAATAATTGAAATGAAGTTAAGTGACGCAGTAATTTAAGAATGGAGAAATTGAGAGATTAGCTTGAAAAATTCAAAGGGAAAGTGGTTGAAGGGAGAATATATCGAGGAAAGAAGTTGAAGAGGGAATATATAGGGAGGTGAAGAGAGAATATATGGTGATTGAAAAGAGAATATATGGAGACAGAAGAGAAAACAATATTGAGTGGGAAGTAAGGGGAGGGGCCGAAGTGAAGAGCAGACAGTATTTTTACATATGAGGAGAGAAAGCATTTTTGTTACACTGAGGTCTTGTGATGAAAAATAAATGGAGCGAAAAAAGCAGGAAAAAAGGAAGGAAGGCAAAAGAAAACTGGAAAAGCTGACGAAGTGATATGTGGAAAAATGGAAGTGTGACGAGGGAACTGAAGCAAAATTATTATGTTTTGATTGGAAGTGATTGAGATGGGGAGGAAATTGTCGCATGTCAAGAAAATCTTTCCTCGCCGAGGGGACAAATATTATGAATTATGCGAAAGTAAAAGAGAAAAGTAAAAAGGAAAAGTACAACAAAAGCAAAATATATTTCTTAAAATATTGGGGTTTATTGAATATAGTATAGGAATCGATGATCATGTAGAAATAGGGATACGGAAGAAATTCTAATTGAAAATTCGCCTTTAATCAAAATCCATCAGAGATGTGGAAATAAGATTGATCGTATTCGTTCTTGATCGATCTATGAATAGATATCGAAGTGATCCGGAAGAAAAAAAGGGTGGAAGGCAGAGCGAGAGACGGACAGAGAGAGAGAGAGAGAGTGACGATTGCTTGGGAACTCGAGTAGTCGGCACACATTTTACACCCAATTAACGAGCCCAATAAATAAATTCACTCCCACGTACCATGATCTCACGATCACATACGTTCTCAACACATCGATAGATCGATCGATGAAGATTGGGGTGAAGAAATGGATGTAGAGAAAAGAGATAGAAAGAAAGAAAGACAGAAAGAGTCAGCATCAGGTCGACATCTGCCAGCGACGATGGCAACAGACGACGACGACGGAAGTCATGGTCAGGGCGGCAAGAAATGGAAAATAACAAGATTGAAGTAAAATAGCAAAAACACGAAATCCACCAGCACCAAGGCCAAAGAGAAAAGAATAAAAAGAAGACAACGACGACGAACTCCGGAAGAACGCCGGAAGTTGGGGCGTCGGAGGAGGAGGAGGAGAAGGTTCCAACGTGGAAGTTGTTGCTAATGAAGGAATGGGATTATGTTTGGAGGGAAGCCACCCACAAATCACACGAGAAGGCTTTCGATTTCGATCGATTGAAGTTTTGAAATTTAGGATTTTATCGAATTTTCCCGTCAATGAGAGTTCAAGCGATGGGCGGAAGAGAGGGAGGCAGAGGTGGTGGTAGAAGAGGAAGCAGAAATAGAGGCAGAGGATTTTGTAAGAGAATGAGAAATTCCCTCAGGCTTCAAAACGTTGATGAGAATAGGAAGCTTGTGGTTTGTCGTTGGTTGATAGAATGATAAGATAGAATAAGATTCGGATAGTGATTATTTGGAATAAGGGTAGAAATAGAGGGTGATGAGGGGTTGGATGAAGGTAGAGGGGGAGGGGTGGAGGTTGGCTTCAGATTAGGCTCACGGTGGCATTTGCGAGTTGATCACAAGATGCTTGCTTGTTAATTAAATGTATTTGTGTTTTGATTGTGAATTGCAAATATTTATGCATTTGGTCAATAGGCAATGATTATGCCAATAACCGCAATAACAACAACAACCACAATACTCAAACACAAATACGCCAACCGCAATATACAAACAACACTGTAACAACAAGTAGTCACTACAAAAACAATAAATAGGCATTACAGCAACAATAAAGGAAAGCTTAAATAACAACAAAAAGTCATTACAAGAAAAATAAATAATTGTTATTACAGAAACAGGAAAATGTCATTACAACAACAATAAATAGTTATTCCAACAACAGCAAAATGTCATTACAACAACAAGAAATAGTCATTCCAACAACAATAAATAGACACTACATCAATAACAAATATTCACTAACACAAGAGAACCATCGTCAACAACTACTACTAATTTCAATGGCTTCCGTTTCACATTTATTCGGTATCGTCTTCTATTGTCCTCTCTAATTTGATCATGTCGTTTTCATGTTGTTGTTGTTGCTGTTGTTATAAGCCACAGGATTTAAGCCAAAAAGCGATTATTACAGCAAAAAGAGATGGTCGTCGTTGGGGTCTGCGTAAAGCGATGAACACGAATATCGAATGTTGATGTGGTATGCAAGCAAAAAGGGAAAAGGGGTATGAGAGAGGGAGTGAGTTAGAGAGAGAGAGAGAGAGGGAACTGGAGAGAGAGACAGAGAGAGAGAAGGGGAAATAGAGTTAAATAGGACGAGAGAGGGAGATCTCTCTGTTCTATGAACGGGCGAAGATGGCGAACTACTAGAGAGGGAGATAGTTAGATGATGATGATAATGACGAAGAGGAGTTTGAAGAAGAGATAGAAGTAGATGATGAGGGAGAAGGAGATGAATAGTGCGATTCCATATACATGTGTGTGTAGTGCATGAGGTCAAGTTCATCGTTTTGCATCGAGGTTGACAGCAGCAGCAATAGTGGAAACAACAACAGAGGCAACAACAAAACAGTGACAACAACAAACAGTCACAACAACAATTTTAGTGGTAAAAAACAACAAAATAATTGACAACAACAACAAAATGATTGATCAT
Organism: Coelopa frigida; assembly: GCA_017309665.1. Classification (NCBI taxonomy): domain Eukaryota; kingdom Metazoa; phylum Arthropoda; class Insecta; order Diptera; family Coelopidae; genus Coelopa; species Coelopa frigida. The sequence continues at coordinate 37,000,033 of CM029561.1, read as the reverse complement.
AAAAACAAAAATAACCGACAGCTTGCAGCATCAAATCAACTGAAATCCCATCGCATCGAGCTTCATCGATGAATTCTATGATATTTTTTCTTTACAATTTCGACTCTATTTAAAATAGAAGGAGGTGGAGTTGTTGTTGTATTGATATTGTTGTTTTTCTATGGTTTTTGTTGTAATGTGCAAACTGTTGCTGCTGCTTCTACACGATGTTGTTGTTGTTGGTTGTATTGTTGTTCACATTGTTGTTGATTTCATTGTGCAACTGTAATTTCAATATTTTGTGATTTATGCGAATGTATCGTGGTTCGATTTGTTTGGCTGCTATTGTTGTTCTGCATAAGCACTAGTTGTTGCTATAATATATTATCTCATTCTTTCCCTCCACTAACATTATGTTTCCATCTCGTTTGCCCCACTATCTCTCCTCTCGTTGCACTCTGAGTGCGTTTCACTTTATTTCGATTGATTCTACGTCTCTTTCGCCTCCTTTCGTTGCGATTTATGTATTTCCCGCGCCACTTGTTTAAATGTTACCTGTTGTTGTTGTTTAATTTGTTGATGTTGTTGTTTAATTTTTTGTTGTGTAATGTTTGTTGTTGTAATACAAATTGTTGTTTGTTGTATCACGATGTTTCTGTTGCTGCCGGCGTTTTCATTCCCATTTGATTGCAATTCTACGGTCAGCCACAGCAACGGACGCTGCTTTCAAAATGCGTTTCCTTCGAAATATTTTGACGTGTCTGTCTGTCTGTCTATCTATCTATCTATTTGTCAGTTTTTCTGTCTGTCAGTTGTTCGACAGTTCTTGTTGTTGTTGTCGATACTGATGTACTATGTATGAATGTTGTTGCTATAATGCTTTTTGCTGCTGCTAAAATGCTTTTGCTGTTGCTATTATGCGGTTTGCTGTTGCCGCCTCATTAAATCTGGAAACATTTGCGATTTGTTGCTTTCGTATTTCTATTCGTTCGAATCTTGTATGCATTTTTTTTAGTTGTTTTCTGTTGTTGTTCTTGTTGCTGGTAGCTTTTAACATTTCAATATTTTATTCATGATGATTTTTCTTATTCTCGCTTCGATATTCAGTATTGAATGTAATTGTTGTTGTAGTTTCTATTATAGTTGTTATTGCATTGAAGTATATATTTCTGACTAATAGAAAATATCGCTGATTGATTGTGCCGACGAACAACATGTTGCCGGCAGTGTATTTAATTTTATACTTTTTTCTTGTTTAAATGTGTTTTCAAGCATTATTACAATTTGCATTCTTTTTAAAAACATAGAGAAAGAAAATTCCATGTTAAATTTGAAAAAATTTATATATAATTTTTTTTTTAATATTTTGCGTATTTTGTTATGTTTAGAAAAATTTACAATTTTTATTAATGTTGCTTTGTTTTGCATAATACTGTATATTTAATTTTTTTCAATATTTTATTATTAAATGGTTTTATTATCAGCCTTTTTTTAATTTTTATTTCGTTTGTTCAGTTTAATTTTTTTTAAATTTTTAGTTTTGGAATAGTCAATAATTTAATTAATTTATTGCATTATTTGATTTTTAAATTTTTAATGATATATATTTTTTATTTATATTTATTTTTCTCTCTTATTTTTTATCATACTTGCTCATATTGTT
>CM029561.1:36875598-36998291 GCA_017309665.1 Coelopa frigida | reverse complement strand
CGCCGCTGCTGCTGTTCGTGTTCGTGAAGCTGCTGTGCATCTGCAACTGCTGCTGACTGTGCTGCGGACGGATGGTGAAGCGGCCACCAAGACTGCAAGAAAGAGAGAGAGAGGGGGAAGAAAAGACATGATTGAAGTAGAATATGTGGTAAGGAAGACAAACTTCCGGCACTAGTGGTTAATTATATTATTTGGAATTCCTTCCTCTTGGTGTCCAAATAACAATTAATATGGAATTCCAATTGGTTTGAAATTAACAATTAGTATGAAATTCGTCCTTATTTCCCATTAACAATTAATATGAAATTCCATTTGGTTTCCCATTAGACAAATATTATGAAATTCCTCTTGGTTAATCATTACAATGAAATTCCTCTTAACTCCCTACTTGAATTCAAGGTTCTGAATTTACTGCCATCTCTCCCCTCACTCACCGTCTGAAGAGCTCGCTCTCAGGATGCTCTGCGGCAAAGCGCGCCTTCTTTCGCAGCAGCGGAATCGTCAGGGCGTATGTGGTGACCATCATCAGCATCGGAATGTAGAAGGCCACCAGGGAGCCGAACACGAAGAAGGCCCGATTGTTTATCACACAGATGTTCGGCTCCGGCATAATGTTCTTCGTGTTGACGAGTCCTGCGAAAAAAAAAAATCAGAGAGAGGATGGTATGGATTGCTATCAATCCATGGAGTATCATCTTACCGAGAACCGTGATGGAGCTGGACACAATCATCGCCATCACCCAGACGATGGCGATTTTGATGCCCGCCAATCGTTTGGTCGACCGATGTCGCGACCCCAACGGATTCCGAATGCCCAAATATCGACCCAAACTGATGAAGCACATGTGCAGAATGCTCGAGGAGCAGGCGAGAACATCGCAGGTCACGTAAATGTTGCACCATGTGAAGCCCAATGGCCAGTAGCCTGAAAAGAAGAGAAAGGGAAAATGATAAAATTGGAGAAAATACGAAGGTGAGGAGGTTGAGTGAGGGGATTAAATGGAGGAAAAAACAAGTTTTTGCTTTGGTTCCTATGCAAATTGGATGTTTATGTGGGAAACAAGAACAAATATAAGAACTTTTACAAGAATCAGAATAAAAACAACTTCAGCAAGAATTACAATAATAACAACTTCTACAAGAATCACAATAAAAACAACACCATCTCGATTGAGGCTTTTTAACGTTATTAGATACGATCCTTCGATTGACTTCTCTTTCGGCCCCGATGGCCAGCTGTTATTCTTTCGGAGGTGGAAGAGGAGGAAACAAGAGAAGGAGATCAGATACGAAGTATATGTAGATGTGAAGAAAGGGTGGTGGTCGAAGAGGAGAATGAGGAGGAAGGTGTTAAAGCTTTGGTGTCGATGGGAACCTAATGTAATTCAGTTAAAAGCATGTTAGTCGATTTGCTTTTTCTGCTTTCGGCCTTCAAGCTCTGTGAGAACCGCGACTGATGTTTCAGCCACGTTTTGTTGCCATCCAATCCTTCATCCCTCCTTCCATCCTCTCCCTCCATTCTCTTTCTCCATTCTCTTCCTCGCTTCCCTCATCACCAGTTCCTTCTTCTCCTGGATTTCTTCCTCCTTTCTCCATTCTCCTTGGAACCCTTCCTCACTTCCGTTTTGTCCATTAAACTATTCATGGTTTTCCGAACTATTCAGATTTCTCCAATTTGTTTACGCCGTCACCTCTAGGAATAATGAGTGGACCACGATGAAGAGGACCCATGATTTTAATTCATGACATATGACATATTCACTACAATGGATATTCTCACAACTAGAAATTTCCTATTCCTACCCCGCTCCTTTGGGTAAAACTCGCACGTGGTGTGAGAACAATTGGCCAGCTCGAGCGGAATGAATGAAGCTGCAGACTTCGAATAATACCCTAATCTACATGACGACAACAACATTGTGGTGAATGAAGTGGTGGAGATGGAGGTGGTGGAGAAGCAGGTGGTAGAGAAGGGGATTGAAAGAGGATGGAGAACGAGGTGAAGAAGGAGGTGGAAAAGCGGATCCAAATGTTGGTAACGAAGGGAAGACGATAGTGGTTTAGGTTTAAGCTTAATGGATGTTGCTAGGGATACGCGTCAAAAATGCTCAAATTAAACGTTTCACCGCGAATTACGACGAATTTTCACCCATAACGACTTTCGCTAATGTCACGCTTGCCATGAGTCAAATTGCTGAGTGGTATTAACTCGTATATATAGGTGATAAACACATTCATATCCTACATACATATGACAGACATATGTGGATGTCTATGTCTACCGTGTGGCTCACGCAAATCCGCGCACCGTGAGAACCAACGAGAGGCGACCGACATCGAGGATTCGGTCGGTCGATCCTGATTCGGATGAGGGGAAGAGGAGGCTAAGGAGAAAGTGACAGGTGGAGAGGTGGTTTCTTGTTGTTGTTGTTGTCTGTTTAAAGAGGAGAGGAGAGAGATAGAGAGAGATTTCAGCATGGTGGATAATATTTTGCGGAGACTTCAACCGGGTGTCAAACACAGCGAGAGACACGAACTCATGCCCTGAGTGCCACTCGAACTCGTAATGAATGCGTCCGTCCTTCCATCTGTCCATGTGTCCTTTCTTCCATCTGTCCATGTGTCCTTCAGACTGCCAGAGTGTGTGTGTGTATGTGTGTCATTCATTCATGAGGAGGAAGGCGAGTGTGTACTTGTGTGCGAGACAAAAAACGAGTGAAGTGACTGGCTCGAAGCGTGCGGGTGGCTTAATTAGCGTTAGGGTCCATGAACGGGAAAGGACTACGACTACGCCCACCGCCCCTTTCCACCATCGACACGTACCACTCAAGGCTCTGGGGAGCGGGACGATCATTGTAATAACCTGCTTGTAATTAGTACGTAATTAGTTTCAATAAATGTCGACGAGACGCAGAACCCACGGGAGCACTTCGCCTCCATCTCCAACTCTCAATCATCCCATCTCCAACTCTCAATCATCCCATGACCTCCTCGCCTTGGATTCCCAGCTGGATTGCGTGTAATGAAGGGCTCTCCAGAGAGATAGAAAGAGGGAGAGAGACACTCACACATAACACACACACGCACACACTCAGTGGGAGAGTGTGAAAGGACGACCGCACACACTGTCAGCAACGTGTGACCCTTTCGTAATCGATCGATTGGTGGCCCTGAATTTCTAATTAAACTCATTACGCGGACTTCCTCAAGTTCCGGTTCTTCCTCTCTCTCTCTCACTCTTTCTTTCCTTGTTACTCACACCCTCACTCTTTCATTCGGTTTTTGACCCTCTCTCTCTCTCACGTTCACCCTCGGGAATCCCTGTCGTCATCGTAATCCCCTGACGGCATTTAAAACCCTTTCAACATGCATTACAAGAGGCTTTTACAAATATTTGCACAAACACACATATACATAGAAAGGCCCACCCGCCATTTCCATATCTACATACTGTTACACCCACACAATCACACATAAATACATATATTCGCTGCATGGGAACCCAAGCAATAAATCTTGAGTGTTTTATTTACAAAGCGACCAAAGAAGCCAAAGCAAAGCCAAAGTCAAGACGAAGACTAAGAGGGAGAAAGAAGAATCACTCGATGAATTGAGTGGGAGTTTATGTGTGGGTGTGCTTGTGTGTGTGTGTGTGTGGCTTTCTCATATACATATGTATGGCTGCTGAGAATCGTTTCCTGCGACAGCTGTCATGTGGATTAATTTGTTGTTAACATCCTTGTAGGCACGAATCCTTTTTCCTGACCAGCTCAGCTCAATCTGTCTCACACCTCGATGACATGTCTCCCTCTCTCACTCACTCTCACACAATCTCTGCTGTCCTCCTCCTCTGCGCCTTGCTGCCCTAATGAGCCACATTTTAATATTTATTCGAGCCAAGTCCATCCATCGACCGACGACGCCACGAGCTGTGAAAGCCTTGTATTTGGCACATTATTCTCGCTTTCTCTCTCCCTATGACTCTTTCTCTCTCTTACAGAGGACTAGAATGAGCAACCCACACAAAAAAAATCTCGTTGACCTCCAATGGGATTTAGCTCTTTATCTTCATCCCATGGTCTGAGGGAATTCGAGGAACGTCTCAAGCGTTGAATGGAAGGCTTTCAGGATTTTCTCCATTTTAATGCAAGTTTTTAGAAAACGACGTCTCGTTCATCAAAATAATGAAGTGATAAATGGCCAGCCGTTTATTAAATGGCCATCAATGGGGGGAGAGATCGAGGTCGACCAAGGTTATGGTTGTATCAAATTAGGGATCCTATTTATGATGGGCTCCGAGCTTTCACGCCGATCAATCAATGACCGTCTCACGCCGAGGGAATCGGTATGATTTTGAACTTGACATCGTTTGAATTTTAAAATACATGTGGTGGATGGATGGATGGATGGAGTTTAGTCGGAATCGAGTTTCAATTTCCAACATTTAGGATGGGGTTCCTCGATTATATTTGGAATCTTCAGTTGGGGAAATTGGCTTTTGAAATGAGTTGTTGTCCTCTGATGACGAGGAGGATTCACACATGGATAGATTTCATGGAACTACCTGTCACTGAGAGGATTCAACTGAACTCATTGGGATTCTTCTCCTCATCCTTCTATTTCTCATTCTCCTTCTGCTCATGGGTAGCAGGTTTCGTTTGGCCTTTCGCCTCATTTAGTTCCGTTTGTAATGAACCGTAAATCAACGACCCGAACTCGAGCCAAACATCCCTAAACATGACTTTAGTTTCGATTGAATCGAACTGATGAATCGTGAAATTTAATTCAACAACTTTATTTCTAATTTTCCTGCTCGCTCTCTCACTCGCGTTCTTAGCCTTTATTCGTCCTCTTTGCCTTCACTCTTCATTGCCCTCTACTTCTTCACTCTTCCTTTCTCTCTACTTCTTCTCACGGAGATCCTACGCTCGCTCTCTATCTGTCCCTGGTGGGTCGTGTCACCGATGTGTCTGAGTCAGGCCTTTGAATATTCGATTTTAAAATCGATTACGGCAAATGACAGCAGCATTAGCAAACAACAAGAACAACTATATTAACAACAAGAACAACTATACTAACAACAATATCAACAGAAACAATAACAATCATACCAAGAACAACATTATCAACAACGACAAGTTTAATGACAACATAAAGTAGCAACAAGAAGAAAAACAAGGAACATTATCAAAAAGAACAACGATTTTTTTTTGTTGTCCCTCCATTTTTTTGCATTTCCGGGAAACTCAATAAAATTAATACAGCTGAGACGACGATATCGCAGTTTTTCCCTTATCCTCTATCGCCATCTTTTCTATTCCTTATCTTGTATTTTACTTCTCTCTCCTTCTCTTTTCTGTCCCTTGTCGACGATATCCTTCCTGAGCCCTGTCGGCTATAAAATATATGTTCGTCCTTTTGTTTATCCTCTTGAGCACGGCTGTCAAACATGCAACAAACTGTTGACTAGATATGGACGGACAGACGTTGCGAGGGACAGACGTTGTGTGGGACAGATGGACGAACCTCAGACTGACAGACAGACAATCGGAGGAACCGATGAACAGAGAAGTGGATTTGAAACAATTGGACGGACAAACAGTTGAAGAGAGAGAGAGAGAGAGAGAGAGAGAGAGAGAGAGAGAGAGAGAGAGAGAGAGAGAGAGAGAGCGGATGATGTGAAAGAGAGAATGAGAGTGGAAGAAGTGAAAGAGAGCTTGACTAACTTAAGATAATCTCATTTGTAGCGAAAAGTTTTACATTTGTTTCAATGCAGTTTTTATTTGAATTTGTATACGCAGTGAAAGAAACATTCAAAGTGGGTTTGTACAAGATCTGAGGCGATTTCATTGGAGCTTTTTTTTTTGAGGTGTAGACGAAGCTTACGGAGATCCGAAAGAGGGAGGCGAGGTAAGGAGTTCGACGAAGAGGCGGACCGTTTGTGTTGCCAACGGTGGAACGAATGTTGGCCATAATTTAGCTCGAGGCTGAAGTTATAAAAATTTAAAGCATATTCACAGATTCAGCTTCTCGAGTTTCGTAGTTGAGCAGTGGAAACGGATTGAATGCAATTGAATCGTATTTCGTAGTCGAATTGAATGTTCCATTGAGATTGACATAAAAATCACAGAGTGTGCGGAGCAAAAGTCTCCACACGACCTTGGGTAAATTTATTTATGCAGTTTTCGGTCTCGTTCGGAAGGTTCTCTGAGTCTCCGAAACATAGATATTAACTCAGCAACAAATAACAAAATAAGACAGAGAGAGAGAAAATAAAATAATTGTGCATAATTTCGACATAGAAATAAATTTATTGCCATACGATTTGAGTTGTGTTTTTTTTCAAAGATTTTTATTTTAATGGTTTTTTCTTGTTTGTACTTGTGATTTAAAATTGAAATGGAAAAAAACACTTTGAGGCGAATCTCGGAACGAATCTCTTCAAAAGCTTGGCGAGAATGCAATATTGTTAATTTTCTTCAACAACAATAACAATATAAGTGGGTGGAGGGCGTGTGGGAGGAAATCTCGCAAACATGGCCGAATGTTCTTTGGCTTCAATCGATGAGTTTTCCAGGTTGGCCTCTGGCCAATGGCTGTAAAAATGCAGTTATTCAATCGAGCATGTTGTTGCAAGACTCTAAGCAACAAAAAAATATATATCGCAACACAATCAACAGCAATAAGAGCACTAGCATCAGCAACAAGATCAAAGTAGCAACATTGAGCAAACAACAACGAGAATTTTATCCACATCGAAGTCGGACATGAAAACCATGTGGGTGGGTTGATGTCTCTCTGTGTCTATGTATGTATGTGTGTGTGTGTACTTTCGTGCTTAGATGTGTTTGTGTTTGTATCTGTGTGAGTATTGAACGGATGTGCAAAGAAATTGCAATGCATGGATTTTTTCCACTTCGTCTTCTTCATATCTCTTTTTCTATTCCTTCCACATTCGTCATTCTTTTCGCTGCCAAGATTTATCTTCTTGCACCGTGGGGGAAATGTTTCCACCGCTTTAAATATATTAGAAAATATATACATACATATTTGCTTTTGGAAGCAGACGCTGATAAAATGAAATTTTATTCGGAATATAAAACCAATAACTATTTGTTGTCGTCCAAGAAATGTCCTTCTTTTACATTTTCTTTAGCAAAATAAACGTTTCATATTTTTGTAGAATTTCTACTAACTTTTTCGCTTGGCTATACAGTCATATTGTTTGATCATCAACCGCACAAGTCGACAGAGAGACGTCGCATCGTGGCCAATCAAAATGCTGTTATGCTCTGGTATTATTGAAACATTAAACAAACTTTTGCAACGTCTTCCAATTCTTCTTTGCTCTCCTTCCACACAATCGTTCACTCAATCTTCCTTTCTCCCTCTCTGTCCCTTTATTTCTCTTTCTATCTCCCCCTCGGTCTGTCTGACTTTTGTTCGTCTCATTTTTGTTGCCATCGTCTTCGGCTTTTATCCATTTTAAAATTTATATTGGTAAATTGAATCCATTTGTTGACATCTTCCAGCGAATTATTGAAGGGCAAGAAGCGAGGCAAGAAAAGAAAAACAGCCAGCAATTTGATAAATGTCATCCAGCCAGACAGATAAACGAGTGGACAGAACAAGGGACATGCAATCGAAACCTCTCGGACAGACAGTCAACCGAGGGACTAAACGGACATCAGTATGAACAGATCGGACAGACAGATAGACAGACAGAAAGGCACTCAGTTGAAAATACAGCTGTACAAAAGCGACATCTCTTCGAATAATTGGAAATTCGAGTTGGTTGTGGTGGAGAAAAAGTCGCAAAAGGAAACAAGAAACGAATCCTTGGACAAAAGGAGATCCGTTTAGAGAGATAAATAATTGATAATTTTTGTGGAAAGCGATGGCGACGCTTTTATGATGGTATTTTTATGGGTCGATTCCATAATAAATGATTGTGCGTTTGTGTGTCAGTGTGATCATCGTCGTGTCCTTAAGTGGGACGAGGATGTGTCTGCGAATGTGCATGTGTCTGTGATGTCCGTGATTGCAATGAAATCGCATGAAATTACCGCGTTGTGGTCGTGGATGTGTCTTTCGCAAGGACCCCCAGATATGGAGCGCATCCTGTGTGTGAATCGTGATAGATTCTGAGTAGATAATGATCATTTTGTATAAGAATTGATTTTATATTTATTTTTTTAGAGATTTTCAGCAGTGATTGATGTTGAGTTTTCATAGCTTTTGGATTTCGAAGATTTGCTATTTGTTTTTGATTGCATCGTTTATATTATTTTTATATTTTTCCAATAATGATGAAATGAACTTAAACGTAAAAATGTCAATCAAAATTTTATCGATATAAAAAAATTATCGGAAAAACTAATTTATCTAAAAAAATCCATAACCATAAAAAATTTGTCGGAAAAACTAATTTATCGAAAAAAATATTGCAAGAAATATCGATCAAAATTTGGTTGAAAAAACTAATAGAAAAAATATCGATTACAATTTTATCGAAAAAATATCAATAAAAATAATGAGAAAAAGAAAAGATATCGAACAAAATTTGAGCGAAATTTTTTTTTAAAGAATTAAATAAAGAAATAAACTTATTGAAAAATAACGATTAGATTTAATCAAAAAAATATCGACAAAAAAATTGATCAAAAAAACTTATCGGGAAAATATCGATCAATTTAATATTATTTTTTAAGTGATTTGAATTACCACATAATTTGATTTTAGCAATTAATAATTTTATACCTCGCAATAGATCGCGGTTAAAAAATTGTATAATGTAACGAATAAATTTTACTCACCCAAAAAGGCCGGAATGGCGCCCATCGGCATCACGAACAGACTGACCAAGAGGTCGGCGATCGCCAGCGAGAACAGAAAGTAGTTGGTGACGTTCTGCAGCTTCCGATCGAGCGCCACCGCCAGACACACCAGGATGTTGCCCAGTCCACCGGCGAAGATGAAGATTATCACAAAGAGGAAGACCCAGTCGTAGCCCTTCTGGCCCGTGGCCTGGCCCAGTCCTAGGCCGAAGTCGGCCGATGACCCATTGACGAAGCCCATCGTGGTGTTGGTGACATTCGACATCGCAGTCAGTCCAGTGTCGCCCCCATCGAGCCACGCCCAGGCGTCGTCTCTCATACTGAGCTCGTCGAAGTTCTCGAACGTGGGATCGAGGTCGAGACCGAGACTGCGGTTGACCACCAGGGCGCTCGCGTTCAGCAGCTGTCGAGTGTCGAACGATGGCCACCACGTGGAGCCGAAGGTGGTGGTGATGTTGTAGTTAATGTTGTTGTTGTTGTTGTTGTTGCTGTTGTTATATTTGTTGTTGCTGCCACTGACATTGTCGACCGTTGTGTCGTGGAATGAAGTCCAATAAATCGCTTCATCGGAGGCGGTGGGCGTGGTCACTTGATGCAACTGCGATCGCAGGTAACAAACGAACTCCTCCAATACCGAGTTGTTGCTGTGGTGATGATTGTTGGCATCCCTGGTCTCCTCGGGGTGGCCAACGACGACATTCTCAAAGAGGCTGCTGGCAATTGATGTCGTTGTCGTCGTCTGGTCGCAGACCAACAATCGACTTTGTACCACATCGCAGGGATCGACAGCAACATCAATTGCATCGCTGAGATTGCTCTCGTATTGTTGATGACTGTGATGTTGGTGATTGTGTTGCTGCGGTAGTTGTTGTGTTGATGATTGTTGTTGTGGTTGCTCTGGCAACACGTTCGCCAGGAACTGATTGACTTTCGTCAGCGCCAACTGAAACTCCGGCACCGGATTCCGCAGACGCCCCACCAGGACTCGCGTATTCATCACACAATCGCTCCACAGCACGTTGTCATCATCCTTGTTGCTATTGATGTGGATGTTGCTGCTGCTATTGCTATCGAGGAGGATGTTGTTGCCGTCATTGTTGGTGTTGTTGTAACTGCTGGGGTGGCTGTTGTTGCTGTTGGAATCGCACAAATACTGCGCCGAATGTGTGGAGTTGTCGAATGTCTCGAGTATGCATCGGAATGTTTGACCCAGTGCGCTGGAGTCGTCGCTTGCAGTCGTGTAGTTGTTGCTGTTGTTGATGTTGTTGGTGTTACCCCCAATAATGCTGTTGCTGAAATTGTCGTTGTCATTGCCGACAAATCCATCGTCGCCGTCGCCATCGCCGCCATGTGTCGCTGCTTCCGCCTGCAATAGCTCGATGTCACAGTGAACTTCCGGTCGCCAGAAACCCTTCCACATCCGGCAGACGAGGCGGCGCACATTCTCCCCACTTGTTGGTGTTGTTGTTGGCGTTGGTGTTGGTGCCGTCGTCGTCGTGGATGTTGTCGCTTCATTAGTTGTTGTGGTTGTTGGTTGTATGTGTTGGTGGTGGTAGAGGCGGTCGTTTGCGTCTGCGTCATTTGGTCCATGACCAAGAAATCTGTGCAAATCCATTTCATTCTCGAGCTTTTACAGCTGTGCCTCGCTGCAGCTTGTTTTGCAGTTGCAGACTTCGCAGCAGCAGCAACAGCAACAGTAGCCGTGTTGTTGTTGTTGTGCTCGTGTTCGAAAGGATTTTCGTGTTCCGTGATGCAATCGCTTTGCAATTGTTGGTGTAGTGGTTGTTGATGTTGCTCTTCGTCGACGTCGACGGGATTAGCACGGGTTCTGTGATCCACTAGAAAGAGAGAGGGAGAGAGAGAGAGTTAATGAGAGAATGAGAACATGTGTGAGTGGGAGAGAAATAATGAGAATAAGTGTGAGTGAGAGTGTGAGTGAGAGAGAAATAATGAGAACGAGTGTGAGTGAAAAAGAAATAATGAGAACAAATCTCTGTGTGTGTGTAAGAGAGAGTTGAATAATGAGGCAATTAAAATCATTTTGAGCTTCGTTCGTTTGAGAACATGAAAATCTTGCTGACGACAACACATGGCATTAATTTTTGGAATTTTCAATTCGCGCTCGATTTGTTTCCGGCGAATAACACAAGAACTACTATAAAAACAACAAACACCGACGAGTTCATAATAACTACAACAAAACAACGAACATCATCGGCACCAAGAAGAAGAACAACCAACCAACACGAACAAAATGTAAAATTGCTGAACGAAATTTTTTTCTCAACAAAAAAAAACCCATAAATTTCACTCATACGCAAGGCAACAAAAACACTTGACTGATATGAGGCATTCGAATGAAAATTTAATTACTTCATAAATTCACCACAAGCACCTTCTGCCCTCACCCCACCGCACCTCACCTTCACCACGTCATCTCAACCACAGCCCTCATCAGAACTTTCAGAACACCTTGGCAGAATTTCTACATTGAGATCGATTTTTTATTTTTTTTATTTTTGGAATAAATTGATTTTGTTTTGCGAAAAATTTATATTTTCTTGAAAACATCGATATTTCATACAGAACATCAAGAGGCGATTGTTTAATTGTGGGTCTGAGAAATGTGGTGATATTTGTAGATGTAGTTGTAGTTGTTGTTGCTGTTATTGTATTTGTTCTTCATGTAGTTATTTTCCTTTTTGTATTTGTTCTTCATGTAGTTATTTTCCTTTTTGTATTTGTTCTTCATGTAGTTGTTTTGTCTTATTGTTATTGTAGTTGTTCATCTTGTAGTTATTGTTGTAATGTTTGTTTTTGAAGTTGTTTCTGTAAATTCACTGAAGAATGACGATGAATAATAGCACACGTGCCAAGTACTATTTTCATATGCATTCGTTACCGTTGAATTATTGTAAAACTACAACAAAAACAACAATAACAAATTACAAAAACAACTACAACAATAAATAAGAAGTAACTACAACAATAAATAAGAAATAACTTCAATAAAAACGTAACGAAACCGAAAACTTAATAAATCAGCAAACCTTTTAATCATACATTTAATTATACAATAACTTCTAAACCATTCACTTTGATCTCGTCAGACTTTTGAAGTGTGAAAGTTCAAGGCTTGAACGATGGTTAAAAGTTGTATTCCATTAATTATTTTTGAAGTTCCATATTTAGGTGCAAGCTATATTTCTCTTCTATTCACTCTTCTTATAGATTAATATATTCAATAACTATGAATAGGGCAAATTTGGACTTTCAGACTGAAATTGTTTTTACATTTTCATTTAATTTAAAAAAATAACCAAAACATTGAAGCAACAACACGATTATTTATTGCTCCAAAAATAAATTATCCCCATCTCTAATTCATAATACCAAATTAAAATGTTTGCAGTTCATCATAATGTAATTATACTCTATATTCTCTATAATCCACTCCATAATCCTTTAATTTGAAAGATTTAACGGTATTTTTCTCTGAATCTTCAATGATTTATATCAAAATAAATTTCATTTCGAATTAGTTGTTAATGTTATCATGATTAGGTTTTTTTTTCACAATTATTCTCCCATATATCACAAAATGTATTTGTTCATTGAAGTAGAGATTTTAAAATGATTGTGTGAGAAAAGTCCATAAATTTACGAATTGTTTTCGTTTGGATGACATACAGACCTAATCTGGCCGACACCCAACAATAATAACCTCCGTAACAACAACAACAACAACAAAATCAGTCACAACAATAACAACAAAATCAGTCATAACAACAATAAAATCAGTCACAACAACAACAACAGTATCCGTCATAACAACAACACACATCCCATTGTCAGCAACAGCACATTTCAAACATTCATAGATTTTTCATGATTTTCGTAAATATTCTATTCATCCACGGACGGACTTTTACTATATATAGCTAAATAAATATATTTATGCCATCAGTAACCGCAGTGATGCAATTTCTTCCCATCCTCTTTCGATTTCTCCTGCCCCCAACAGTCATCTTTGTCTATGTTTATTCAATGTTTTTTTAGCCATAGTTTCTGAGTTAAATTCTGACATAAAAATAAATTCATTTAAAGTATGAATATAATAAAGTATAAATACAATACTATAGAAGAGTAAACAAACAAAGAAAACGGATGTTCGATAAATGATTTTCTTCGGAGTGAAAGAAATCGAAAGTGACAAAATGACAAAATGATGCACTTGAACGAAATCTTGTCGTCTCTGAGTCAGCGACTTCCGAAAAACATACGAAAACAATTGTGTAAATTTATTTATTTATGTATATGAGAATTTATTTTAAGAAGAAAAACTTGAAATCTTGAAATTCTGATAATTGTATTGAAATTTCCTCTGGATTTTTATTGTTGTTGCTGTCATTGTTGTGTTCATATTGAATTTCACCTGTGCACGATTTCACTCTGAGTGATAATTGTCCTGTCAATCAACGGCAGGCAGATGTGTGATATATATTTTTGTAAAACAAACACAACGAAACAAAAACAGATAATACAAAAAAAAAAAGAAAAAAAAACGAATGTTGTAAATGAGAATTAATTATGTATTTCAAGCATAAGGTGACAATTATTTGAAAACAACGAATTTCTCGAAAATCTTGAAAAATAAATGGCAATTAACGGAAACATCGCTGTAATAGATGGGCAAATTTAAAATGAGGAGGTTGTGAATGGTACAGTGGAACAAGATTACTGATTATTTTTTTTAATATTTAAGGTTTCGAGGTAACTCATGTCGTGCTGATATTTGAGACGAAAGTTTTATTGAAAAATTTATATTGATGGAAGTTTTACGGTTGACTTGGGTTCCACAACCTTGTCGCTTGAGATTAGCTTCCGTGGAAACCACAAGCGCTTGTGTGGTTAGTTATAGAAAAATATTGATTAATATTGTTTGAGGAAATTCGATATTAAAAAACAAATTAATAAAAAAGGGGAAATTGAGAATGAAAATAGTTCTGTTCTTATGAATAAGGGCGGGGTTGGGGGTCGGAATTAAATCATGGAAGTGGGAGTTTTAGTTTGCGGTTGGTGATGCAATTAAATGAAAACGGCGAAGCGAATCCGGCGGAAAATATTAAATTTCCGTGAAGCTACGCAGAAGTTTTCAATTTCAAAAACAATACAACGGAGAGAAAAGTAAAAAATTATTGCATATAATAAAAAGTATGAAAAAAACATATTTATTGATTATTAAAATACCAAAAAAATTAAAAATAATAAAAAAATATTGAATATAATAAATATATTATATTCTCTGAATAAAATGAAAAGTGCATTTTTTCTCAATTTTCCATTTTGACCTGACTTTTGCTCATGTTGAAAATTTCATAATATTTTCTGACACAAATTTTTCAAAGTCAAATATTAATTGTTAATAATTTATTTTTTTCTCTCGTCGATAGTATCGTTGGCTTGGTTTCTGTTATTGTAATTGTATTTGTTGTTGCTGTGGGTGCCGTTGTGAAATTTTTGTAAAAATACTATAATTAGCCAGGCGATGTCGCAGCAACAAGTGTCGTGCTGTCCGACAATAATAGAACGTTTATCTAGATTAATTATGAGCGAACACGTCAAGATAAAGAGCAGAAACTGTTTCTCATTTCTTCTCTCACTGTGTTCGCATTGTTATTGTTATTGGTTTTAAATTTGTATGTGTTCTTGCCTATTATTTATTTATAATATATTATTTTTAAACAACTCACATATATTTAAACTATTGAGCTTTTTCTCCTCACTTTCGGTTCAGTGATAAATGGTAAGAAAGTGAGAGAAAGAGAGTGAAGATAATTTATTAGCTGAGAAATAAATGTTAGATTTTTTTTCATCAGTTGTAAAAACCTAGGTCAGAGGTCGTCGACAATTACTAACAAGTTTTGAGTATTAGTTCAGTGCAATAATACGAAACGTGGAATGGTGATCAACGTATACACTGAGGGAAAAATTGGTGATGAATTTCTCTGAAGGTGATGTTTCAACAAAATGTTTGGGCCCATAATGTGGGCCATACAACAGTGGATTCGTAATACAATTTTTAAAAATTTTAAATTTATCAAACATACCTATGAATTTGAAGAAAATATTAAAATTATAAGTTTTAAGAAAAACTAATTTTTGGTTTCGAAAACTCCCAAACATAATTAATTTTTATTTAGAAAAAATATATTTTTTTATATTGAAAACTTGAAATATAATTTTATTTTGAAAATATATTAATTTTTAAAATTTTTTTTACAAATTTTTGCTTTCAAAAACTCCAAAATATATCTTTTGAAAACTCAAAAATTTGCAGCAGTCTTGCAAATCTCTAAAATGTATCTTGTTCTAGGCTCGAATATACCAAATAACAATGATAATAATATTTATTTTTATCTGTACATAAATCCATGCGTTTTATGGGAATGTCTTTCCTTACGACCCGCAGACATCTGACTTGAGGTTGCTTCGAAAACTGAAGTACAGAAAGCTTCGTCCTGCTGGTGCTGACCCCGAAGAAAGCCAGAAGCATTTCGAGTGGTCGACCATAAATGTTAACAATAATTTGTGGCTCTGGCATAATCTCCACTCGGACACACTCTCCAAGAAATGTTAGTAGAAAATAATCTTTGAAGAAAACACAACCTTTGACGAAAATCATCTTTAAAGAAAACAATATTTGAAGAAAACAATCATTGAAGGAAATAAACATCAAAGAAAACTCTCTTCTCTCTTTGAATCATCAATTGAATTCGGAAAAACTCTTGCAAACTTTCCAATATATAGCACAAAAAATTGTTGAAAAATAAGAAAATAACAGCAATGATGGAAAATTGCAATTTTTGCCAAGTTCTTGACCTCGAATCGACAAAAAATATTCCATGGTTGGCCGCCACTTGACGTTTTCACTGCGATCTCCTCCAAGTTTCATTCGTTCGTTCGTTGATACGTCGTCCGCGTGGATCCTGACCTGAGACCCCACCGACCCTTCTGCACCGACCCACTGTCCTTGCTCCACTGCATCTGTACTGGCAGACGAAAAATACGGGCTTCTTGCAGTTGATTTCGTGCCACGGCAAGAGCTGACGTGCTTTACGAGCAACTGCCTTCCGCTACCAATTTAAAGTGAGTGCATGGCAAAGGATCCTCCATCGCTCTCTCTGTCTCTTTCTTACTCCTCCCATCTCATTCTGTCTTTCCTCCTTGTTTGTCTCTTCTCCCTCCAACTTCTCGGCCTTCTCCATTTTCTCGTCCTTCTCCATTTTCTCGTCCTTCTCAACATTACCCTCCTTCTCCTGTTCATCGAATCGTTGCCAGCGCTTTCGTAAATTTGTGAGGTTCGTTCGCTTCGTTCTCATGCCCGACTGTCCGTGGGTAGCCAAGAGAAATGTGGCCCATATCTTTACTTGTTGTTGGTGTTGTATGGAAATTGTGGGTGCGGAAAAAATCCGCTTTTCCTTCTGGTTGAAACTATTAAGGGAAGGAAAGAATCGCATGAAGGCAGCGATGGAGGGAAAGTGAGAGAGAGAGAGAGGGAGAGTGAGAAAAAGGAGGCTACAATTAAGGATGCAGGGGCAGATTCAATAAGGGAGCGGGAAGTGAGAGCAATGAGTGCAATGAGAGAAAAGGAGAGGAGAAAAGGAGAGGAGAAAGGGTAATGAGAAAATGAGAAGGAATGAGAACAAAGGAGAAGGAACCATGAGAAGAATGGGAAGAGAGAACTACGAGAAGGAGGAGAAATGAGTAGGAAAGAAAACCAAAAGAAAGAGAGAGAACGAAAGAAAAATATATTAAGGGAAGGAAAAAAAATAAGAGAGAGAAAATCAAGAGGAAGTGAGAAACTCTTTCATTTCGTAATGAAAAAACCCCCGAAGGCAACTCGGGCCGATACGAGTCAACATAGAAGATGAAGACAAAAGCGAGGAGCTGATGAAACTAGGTGAGGATAAGGTGAGAAGGTGGAGGAGAGGAGAGAGAGGAGGAGTAGAGCGAAGAGGAGAGGAGGAGAGGGGAGAAGAGAGAAGGAGCAGCTGGAAGAGAAGGAGAGGAGTCGGAGGAGCCGAAGTTTCGTTGGCATTTAAATGTCGCTCTGAAGCACTAAGCAAATGAGACTGTGAAACGTATGGTGGTTCTTGTTGTTGGTGTGGGTGATGTTGTTGTTGTTATTAGTGCTGCTCTTGGTGTTAGTGTATGCGTGAGTTGCTCGACTGCAGTCACCACAAACACTTGAATGGCCAACAAACCTAAGCGGCCGGTGAGTGGCTCGAGAGGTGGCCCGAACGATGACCCGAGAGTTGGACGGGGAGGCGGATCGAGAAGTGGACAGAGAGATGGACCGAGAGATGGTACAAACTATGGTTCAAGAGGTTGAAGGAGGGAGTTAAAAGTGGGTTGAATGAGGAAGAACGGTGGGTTGAATGAAGAAGAATGGGGGTGGAACTGAGGGATGATAATGTTTGTGGGAAGGTGAGAGAGATGGGGCTGACCACTGCTTGAATGGAAAATGGCTGAAAGCCTTTTCCATTGGGAGGCTGACAAGGAGGAGGAGGAAGAGGAGGAGGAAGATGAAGAGAAGGAGGAAGAGGAGTATTAAGAGGAGGAGGAAGAAGAGTAGGATATTGAGGAGGAAGTGGAGAACGAAAAGAGGTTGCTTGAGAAGTGTCCGAGGAATGACTTGGGTCTGTGGAGGTTGAAATTGCATGTTGAAAGTAGGGAGAAAATTGATGGTGGAAATCGAAAGGTGGAAATCGGAGGTGGGGCTGAAGGAGTGAAAGAGGAAAATTGAAGCAGGGGGTTTGAAGGAGTAAAATTAATGTAGAGTAATGTAGAATGAGGAAAATAAAGGTAGGGGAAGCGAATGAAGAAAACAAAGGAAGAGGTGAGGTGAAGGAGTAAATTGGAGGTGGAGAAGATGGAATAAGAGGAATACGAGATGGTTCATTTCATCAGAGGGACAGAAGTTGACCGTTTGCTTGCTCTAGTTTACTTTCTCTTTCATTGCGAAAGTTCAGTAACTAGTTCGAGTTCTTGTCCTTCTTTTGATTTACCCTTCTTCGTCTTCCTTTCGTCCCCTCTTCGTTTCAATTTTGCTCCCCTTTCGCCTCTTCTTCGTCCCCTCCTTTCACCACACCTTTGCATTGGACAACGGTCTCCAATGATTTATTCCAAGTGGAGCAACTATAATTAAAAGCTAAAAATAACTCCGGGCAAAACGTGAAAATAAAAGTGAATCTGAGTGAAACGAGTGCTCGACGTTTGTGGAGATAAAAACAAACATCATACAATAGCAACAGCAACAATAACAACAGCAATAGCAATAGTAACAACACCAATAGCAACAATAACAAACAAAGCCAAAAGGCAAAAGCAACAAAGTCAAGAGGCAAAAGCAACAAAGCCAAGAGGCAAAAGAAACAAAGTCAAGAGGCTAGAAAAACAAAGCCAAGAGGCAAAAGCAACAAAGTCAAGAGACAGAAACAACAACTAAAGAGCCAACAACAACAACAATACCAGCAAGAACAACAACAACACCGACCAAAAGAAATGCGCCGGAAAACCGCGAAAATGTCAAATGAAACAAATAATTGAAATAAATGTTTGACTAAGTTGAGAGGAAGTGGATGAAATGAGAGAATGAAAGGAAGAGGAAAATGGGGAAAATAACAAAAAGAAAAAAAGGAAAAAACGAAAATAAATCTTCTCGAATACTTAGCCAATGAGCAATGTTTTGTCAAGAGAACAACAACAACATTACCCATAGTAAATGGCCAAATTGTTGATGAGAAAAAATTAGACAAGCAAATTAACTGTAGAATTTTCTTCCTAGACTACCTAGACAGACAAATATATAGACCGACAGAGAGACAGAACAGCTGAGAAACTGACGGACAGATAGTCAAACTCATGAACAGACAGACAAACTCATGGACAGACAGTTGAACTGATGGACGGAGGGAAAAGCAGAGAGATAGACCGCGTGACAGACAAATTTCGGTGGAATGGTCTGAGGAGCAGATCAACCTACCGATAGGAGAAGAAGCAGCAAAACAAACCGTTGAATGAATGGACCATCGGGTAGACAGACAGATATCAAGCGTACATGGAACAGCAAGATATTTGGGTCAATATTTTTTGGTGGCAGCTTGAAATTGGGTTGTGGTTTTTGGTTGAGAATTGAGAATCGTATGAACGATTGGGGCAGGTGGGAGGAAGGTGAACGAATCGTTGGTTTGTTGGCGAGAGAATTCCTTGAAGATTTTGGAGGAGATAATTTAGTGGAGAGTTTCGTGAAGACTCGACCAAAAATCAGGTTGAAGAGAGGAGGCATCAAAGGAGAAGAAAGAAATCGCTTTTTCAAAAACTTCTCAGTTTCTATGAAGTTTATTGTTATGGAATATGTGAAGAAGGTTGAATTGGATGGGAGAGAGATATAGTGAGAAAGAGACAATGAAAGATAGACAGAGAGACATGGTAAATGAATGAAGCAACCGAACGAAGTTCCAAGGACAGTAGAAAAATTATCATTTCACCGAATAAACTTGTGGAATGAGTCGAAGACAATGGAAGAGAAAAGAAAAAAATGCATATGGAGATTAAAGAAAAAGAACATAAAAAACATCATTCGAATAGAAGACTTAACAAGCTGATCTAACTAGTTTCAGTTCAAAGACCTTAAAGTAATTTAAGATATCATCCAAGTTCAGTTCGAATTATATTTACAATTAAAAAAAAACTCCCATGCATAAAGATAAAGAAGAACACATCATTAATTGAAGAATATCGTTTTAGAAATGACAAATTGTAATGTATAAATTCCTCAACCGCTCCATACATCAATCAATCTCACGCTACGCGGACACCTTGACCGTGCAATTATAACGCGATTAAAAAACGAGCCAACGGCAACGACCAGCTGTGTCCACAACTAGCGTGGTAACAGTGACAACAAAAACAACAACAAATAGATGTATCGTGTATAACAACAACAAAAAACGGCTGCATCGTAATAACAACAACAACAACAACAAATAGCTGTATCGTGAGTAACAACAAAAACAATAGAAACTTGTTACACTGTGAACCATCCGACTAATAAAAAATAGCAAAAACGACAACTAAAGCAAAAACAACAACGATGGCAAAAACACCAACGACAACGACAACAAAAGTAAAACCAACAACAACAACAAAACCAAAAACAACTACAACAATTGCGCTTCTACATGTTGCTCGGAATCCAGAAACCACACGATGTGAAATGCATTAAATCTGACAACAAAAATAATAAAAGCTATGGTAATAACAATAACAAAAACAATGGTATCAAAAATAACAAAAACAATGGCAACAAGAACAACAACAACTACAGCCATTGGCCAACGACTCCACTACCGAAAATCGTTAACAAAAACTCAGTTGTTCGAGCGTGAATCGCGAGTGGCCCGGAGTTTCAGATTCGCCCCGAGTCGTTTGCAATTAAGAAGCCAAGTGGGTGGTCGAGAGAGGATCAGAACGATAGCGAGCGGAGTGAACTGAAGGATGAATGGGGAAGGATGTATCGTCAGAAGGGCGAAGAGGGCTGGGAGTCATCAGAAGGATGAAGAGTATGAGGTGCTGATGACTACCACAAGGGCGAAGAAAACCATGAATCGACTGAAGGATAAAGATACCATGAATCGACTGATGGACGAAGAGGACGATGAGTCATCAGAAGACCCATGAGGGTAATCGATGGATTGTTGAAAATTTTTGTCGGTGGTTTTCAATTCGGGCTTAAATATTCTGTATGCATCAGTCGGGGTCCGGTTGAGTGCATCATCGAGATTAAGGGCCGTCGACACGTCCATTTTGCACGAGGTCAAGAGCAATTAAAAATAAAATAAACTCCCACATGCACATAGCACACCATACCAAAGTAATCAACAGGTTGAGCATCGACGATGCTGATCAGGATTCAGGAGATCCCACTTGGTATTGGCCAATTTGGGCAGGAGATTACCGATAAATTTTGATATGGAATAACGAGAAAGAGAGATGAATTTCGACATTTTGATGGATTTACTAAAGAGATTTACAGCAGGAATTAGGTTTTAGGGTGGGAAATGATTTATATAAATCGAAATTATTTTATTACGAAGGCTAGAGTTGGTATTTTAAGCACTCCCACCTGTCTGTATAATCCTTAATTCGTAAGCTTTGAATCAATGGGAAGTGTATTTAATTTAATTAAAGATTCTAATCAGTTGCTAAAGTTAATTTGCAAGCTCAACGTTATGAAGCACACACACACACATTTTACATTCACCAACATCAGCTTCCTCCTCTTTCACAACACTCTCTCTCGCTTACTCTAACAATGGGATCCGCTTATGGTCAATAATTCAATCACAATAACAATGAAAATAATATCAATGGCAACAACAACACCAAAATTACTAATGACAACAACAAAAATACTCGCATGGCATGGAAATAATAATGACAAATTTCACAAATAAATAAATGGAAAATCTAAAACTATTTGCCATGTCTGTGAGACCAATGTAAACAATCGCTTCGTATGAATATCTCCATAATTGGTCGATAAATAGAATAATTGATAAAAACAACCAATAATCGAGAGTGAAAGGGAGAGGAAGTAGGGGGGAGTTGTCGTCATGTTCCAATGAAACTTGAGTAAACCTTTGCATTTTTTTTTTATAGCAAAGTCAGCAAATTCTCCATCGATTTTGATGACTTAAATTATTTTATGCAAATTGTTGCTGACACTTGTTGCTTATTGTTTACTGTTGTTGTTGATAGTATTTACATTGTTGTTGTTCGAATTGTTATTTTTGTTGTTTTTACTGTTATTTTTGTTGTTATTGCTTGTTGTCTTTGTTGCTTCTGGTTTGTTTGTTTGTTTTTCATGTTTTTTATTTCATTGTTTTTAAATTCATTGTGTTTTATTTCACTGTTTTCGAAAGCAAATATTTTTTCACAAATGTTTTCCACTTGCAGTTATTTTTATTTTCATTCATTTTTTTTGTTTAGGTTGTATTTATTTTTATTTTTCTTTTTATTCTCTTCTTCCCGTTTTGTTTAGTTTTCTTCGGCATTTCTTCATGTTTTATTACTCTTCATTAGAGAAAACACATTTCCATTAAGCAAACACGAGCGAAAGTGACAAGTGTTGCCAATCGGTGATGAAAATTACGATCGCAAATGCAGTCGGAAATATAATAAATAGAAGAAAGCATTCAAATTGGTAGTAGACCTTTTTATGTGGTAGTATTTTTGTATATAAAAAAAAAACAAAAACATCAAAATCGATAACTATTCAACAACTAAACTAATCGGAAGAGCGAATAATAATTTGCACAAATTGAAATTTGTACAATAATAATCAAATTCGAAATAAATGATTGATAAGAAAAAAAAAATAAAGAGAAAATTTGGAAAAGTAAAAAAAAAATTGGAAAAATTAAAAGAAAATTTGGAAAACTTAGCTCATAAACCACTTTAACGACACGATGCTGGACTCCATCATTGATGTTGTCGTAAATAACTCGAAGGCAATAATATTTTGGAGAAATATTTTCAGACACTCCGTGGGCTAATTTTATTTACGGTGCTTAAATTTTTCGAGGTCAACCAACTCCCACTCGCTGGCGACTATGAGGAAAATGTTGGGCACTCAGTGTGCTCCGTGTAGCGGAAAATCGAAGTGAACGACATAAGATGAGGATCTATCGTAGTAGCTTCCTACGGAGGTGAGGAAGGAGAAAGGAGACTACGGAAAGAAAAATCGTGAAGAGACCTCGGTGGGCGACCTCGGGAGCAAAAAAATCCTCATTCAGTCGTCGACGACTTTTGATCAGAGATGTCGGTAGATGGAAGAGAAGAGAAAAGTTCTGGGATAAATTTTCATCAGTCGGAATTTATTGTGTAATAATAATAACAACAAAAATAAGAACGACAACAAAAAAAAAAATAACAACAACAATGACTATGACTATGACGATACAAGAAAATGAAGAATTAAGAATCGCAATGCTATGGGTAGAAGAGGAAGAAGAAGTTCGGCGATAACAACATCAACAGATTCGGCAACAGCAACATCGATCTCATCATCGTGACGACGAAACCGCAGACAAGAAAAATAATAACAACAAAAATAACATTGATAAAAACGACTACGATATGATAATATTAGCAGCAGCAAGTAAGAGCAACACCAGAAGAAATAAATTATTACCGAAAGGACGAGCAAAGAATGAGAGGGAGAGACAGAGAGAGGGAGAGACAGATAGAGAGAGATAGAGAGAGATAGAGAGAGAGAGAGAGAGAAGAATAGAGAATTAAGAGAGAAAGAGAAAGATTGCGAGATAGACAGAGAGAGAAAAAGAAACAAAATAAAGTGGAAGCAACAGTCGAAGTAGGAGCAACAATAACAGTTACAAAATAAGACGCAACAACAACAACAACAACAACAAATGCTGTACAACAGAAAAGAAAATAACAACAAATTCTATATAAGAAATATGAGAAAGAATAACAAAAGTTATACAACAACAATAAATGTTTTCCCTTTCAAATAAAGAGTCAATTACGAATTCGATGGCAAAAGGCATCAAAAGATCGCCGAGATGTGTGAGAGAGAGAGAGAAGAACGAAAAAGTTGTCTCTCTTTATGTTGTTGTATCATTTCGTCGTATAATTTACATTTGAAAAAAATCCTTCAAAGTATTTCCAACGTGTTGCAGCCGAGGAAAATATTTTTGTACATTTTTTCCATGTCTTTCAAAGTAATTGAATTTTCAGTTTTACTTCATTGTTTTTTATACTGAATTCTTTTTTTGTTATTTTCCAAATGTTTTTCTCTCCTCTCTTTTTGTTATTTACCTCTCTTTTGTAGTTTTGTTTTTTTTTTCTCGCTTCTCTTTTTTTAGTTTTGTTTGAAAGATATCATTGAACTGAAATAAACTCGTGAAATATTGATAAATAAATCAAAATATTTATTGAACTAAAATCTTGTCATGTCGAAAAATCTACAAACAATGAAATATGCATACGTAGTATATTAAATTCAATTTTAAAGTTGAAATTCAGAAAAGACCCAGCAGGAAAAATATGAAAATTATTTCCATCCACCGTAAATCATTCCATCAGCAGATTTTCCCCATTTACAAGTTTACAAGTTGTCGATCCATCGATTGGCTCTGTTTATCGTTGTTTGTTTACATACTGTGTGTCTGTCTGTCTGTCCAGCCGTAGACACATCTATCGGCATGTCAGTCGTTTTGTCTGTCTGCCTTTTTGTTAGTCTGTCTGTTGGTTGCCTTCTGAGTCCCTCGTGTGGTTCGTTGCAGTTAAAAAAATCGCTCCCAATTAAAAGTTCTACATCCGACCGGATTTTTTCGATTGCTGGTGGAGTGATTTTCTCGATAAAGGGATTGGGAGAGAGGTGGCAAAATAATTGAAATGAAGTTAAGTGACGCAGTAATTTAAGAATGGAGAAATTGAGAGATTAGCTTGAAAAATTCAAAGGGAAAGTGGTTGAAGGGAGAATATATCGAGGAAAGAAGTTGAAGAGGGAATATATAGGGAGGTTGAAGAGAGAATATATGGTGATTGAAAAGAGAATATATGGAGACAGAAGAGAAAACAATTATTGAGTGGGAAGTAAGGGGAGGGGCCGAAGTGAAGAGCAGACAGTATATTTACATATGAGGAGAGAAAGCATTTTTGTTACACTGAGGTCTTGTGATGAAAAATAAAATGGAGCGAAAAAAGCAGGAAAAAAGGAAGGATGGCAAAAGAAAACTGGAAAAGCTGACGAAGTGATATGTGGAAAAAATGGAAGTGTGACGAGGGAACTGAAGCAAAATTATTATGTTTTGATTGGAAGTGATTGAGATGGGGAGAAATTGTCGCATGTCAAGAAAATCTTTCCTTCGCCGAGGGGACAAATATTATGAATTATGCGAAAAGTAAAAGAGAAAAGTAAAAAGGAAAAGTACAAACAAAAGCAAAAATATATTTCTTAAAATATTGGGGTTTATTGAATATAGTATAGGAATCGATGATCATGTAGAAATAGGGATACGGAAGAAATTCTAATTGAAAATTCGCCTTTAATCAAAATCCATCAGAGATGTGGAAATAAGATGATCGTATTCGTTCTTTGATCGATCTATGAATAGATATCGAAGTGATCCGGAAGAAAAAAAGGGTGGAAGGCAGAGCGAGAGACGGACAGAGAGAGAGAGAGAGAGAGAGAGAGAGTGACGATTGCTTTGGGAACTTCGAGTAGTCGGCACACATTTTACACCCAATTAACGAGCCCAATAAATAAATTCACTCCCACGTTACCATGATCTCACGATCACATACGTTCTCAACATCGATAGATCGATCGATGAAGATTGGGGTGAAGAAATGGATGTAGAGAAAGAGATAGAAAGAAAGAAAGACAGAAAGAGTCAGCATCAGGTCGACATCTGCCAGCGACGATGGCAACAGACGACGACGACGGAAGTCATGGTCAGGGCGGCAAGAAATGGAAAATAAACAAGATTGAAGTAAAAATAGCAAAACACGAAATCCACCAGCACCAAGACCAAAGAGGAAAAGAATAAAAAGAAGACAACGACGACGAACTCCGGAAGAACGCCGGAAGTTGGGGCGTCGGAGGAGGAGAAGGTTCCAACGTGGAAGTTGTGCTAATGAAGGAATGGGATTATGTTTGGAGGGAAGCCACCCACAAATCACACGAGAAGGCTTTCGATTTCGATCGATTGAAGTTTTGAATTTAGGATTTTTATCGAATTTTCCCGTCAATGAGAGTTCAAGGCGATGGGCGGAAGAGAGGGAGACAGAGGTGGTGGTAGAAGAGGAAGCAGAAATAGAGGCAGAGGATTTTGTAAGAGAATGAGAAATTCCCTCAGGCTTCAAAACGATGATGAGAATAGGAAGCTTGTGGTTTGTCGTTGGTTGATAGAATGATAAGATAGAATAAGATTCGGATAGTGATTATTTGGAATAAGGGTAGAAATAGAGGGTGATGAGGGGTTGGAGGAAGGTAGAGGGGGAGGGGTGGAAGTTGGCTTCAGATTAGGCTCACGGTGGCATTTGCGAGTTGATCACAAGATGTTTGCTTGTTAATTAAATGTATTTGTGTTTTGACTGTGAATTGCAAATATTTATGCATTTGATCAATAGGCAATGATTATGCCAATAACCGCAATAACAACAACAACCACAATACTCAAACACAAATACGCCAACAGCAATATACAAACAACACTGTAACAACAAGTAGTCACTACAAAAACAATAAATAGGCATTACAGCAACAATAAAGGAAAGCTTAAATAACAACAAAAAGTCATTACAAGAAAAATAAATAATAGTTATTACAGAAACAGGAAAATGTCATTACAACAACAATAAATAGTTATTCCAACAACAGCAAAATGTCATTTCAACAACAAGAAATAGTCATTCCAACAACAATAAATAGACACTACAACAATAACAAATATTCACTAACACAAGAGAACCATCGTCAACAACTACTACTAATTTCAATAGCTTCCGTTTCACATTTATTCGGTATCGTCTTCTATTGTCCTCTCTAATTTGATCATGTCGTTTTCATGTTGTTGTTGTTGCTGTTGTTATAAGCCACAGGATTTAAGCCAAAAAGCGATTATTACAGCAAAAAGAGATGGTCGTCGTTGGGGTCTGCGTAAAGCGATGAACACGAATATCGAATGTTGATGTGGTATGCAAGCAAAAAGGGAAAAGGGGTATGAGAGAGGGAGTGAGTTAGAGAGAGAGAGAGAGAGGGAACTGGAGAGAGAGACAGAGAGAGAGGGGAACTGGAGAGAGAGAGAGAGAGAGAGAGAAGGGGAAATAGAGTTAGATAGGACGAGAGAGGGAGATCTCTCTGTTCTATGAAAGGGCGAAGATGGCGAACTACTAGAGGGAGATAGTTAGATGATGATGATAATGACGAAGGGGAGTTTGAAGAAGAGATAGAAGTAGATGATGAGGGAGAAGGAGATGAATAGTGCGATTCCATATACATGTGTGTGTATGTGCATGAGGTCAAGTTCATCGTTTTGCATCGAGGTTGACAGCAGCAGCAATAGTGGAAACAACAACAGAGGCAACAACAAAACAGTGACAACAACAAAACAGTCACAACAACAATTTTAGTGGTAAAAACAACAAAATAATTGACAACAACAACAAAATGATTGATCATAAAAACAAAAATAACCGACAGCTGCAGCATCAAATCAACTGAAATCCCATCGCATCGAGCTTCATCGATGAATTCTATGATATTTTTTCTTTACAATTTCGACTCTATTTAAAATAGAAGGAGGTGAGTTGTTGTTGTATTGATATTGTTGTTTTCTATAGGTTTTTGTTGTAATGTGCAAACTGTTGCTGCTGCTTCTACACGATGTTGTTGTTGTTGGTTGTATTGTTGTTCACATTGTTGTTGATTTCATTGTGCAACTGTAATTTCAATATTTTGTGATTTATGCGAATGTATCGTGGTTCGATTTGTTTGGCTGCTATTGTTGTTCTGCATAAGCACTAGTTGTTGCTATAATTTATCTCATTCTTTCCCTCTCACTAACATTATGTGTTTCCATCTCGTTTGCCCCACTATCTCTCCTCTCGTTGCACTCTGAGTGCGTTTCACTTTATTTCGATTGATTCTACGTCTCTTTCGCCTCGTTTCGTTGCGATTTATGTATTTCCCGCGCCACTTGTTTAAATGTTACCTGTTGTTGTTGTTTAATTTGTTGATGTTGTTGTTTAATTTGTTGTTGTGTAATGTTTGTTGTTGTAATACAAATTGTTGTTTGTTGTATCACGATGTTTCTGTTGCTGCCGGCGTTTTCATTCCCATTTGATTGCAATTCTACGGTCAGCCACAGCAACGGACGCTGCTTTCAAAATTCGTTTCCTTCGAAATATTTTGACGTGTCTGTCTGTCTGTCTGTCTGTCTGTCCTGTCTGTCTGTCTGTCTGTCTATCTATCTATCTATTTGTCAGTTTTTCTGTCTGTCAGTTGTTCGACAGTTCTTGTTGTTGTTGTCGATACTGATGTACTATGTATGAATGTTGTTGCTATAATGCTTTTTGCTGCTGCTAAAATGCTTTTTGCTGTTGCTATTATGCGGTTTGCTGTTGCCGCCTCATTAAATCTGGAAACATTTGCGATTTGTTGCTTTCGTATTTCTATTCGTTCGAATCTTGTATGCATTTTTTTAGTTGTTTTCTGTTGTTGTTCTTGTTGCTGGTAGCTTTTAACATTTCAATATTTTATTCATGATGATTTTTCTTATTCTCGCTTCGATATTCAGTATTGAATGTAATTGTTGTTGTAGTTTCTATTATAGTTGTTATTGCATTGAAGTATATATTTCTGACTAATAGAAAATATCGCTGATTGATTGTGCCGACGAACAACATGTTGCCGGCAGTGTATTTAATTTTATACTTTTTTCTTGTTTAAATGTGTTTTCAAGCATTATTACAATTTGCATTCTTTTTAAAAACATAGAGAAAGAAAATTCCATGTTAAATTTGAAAAAATTTATATATATAATTTTTTTTTTTAATATTTTGCGTATTTTGTTATGTTTAGAAAAAATTTACAATTTTTATTAATGTTGCTTTGTTTTGCATAATACTGTATATTTAATTTTTTTCAATATTTTATTATTAAATGGTTTTATTATCAGCCTTTTTTTTAATTTTTATTTCGTTTGTTCAGTTTAATTTTTTTTTAAATTTTTTAGTTTTGGAATAGTCAATAATTTAATTAATTTATTGCAATTATTTGATTTTTAAATAATTTTTAATGATATATATTTTTTATTTATATTTATTTTTTCTCTCTTATTTTTTAGATCATACTTTGCTTCATATTGTTTGTTTTGTAATCAATAATTTTCATTCGTTTTTCTGAGAAGCACTTGATTATCGTATCATTCAAGGTTGGCAGGCGGATGAGACTCAAAAACAAGATCGCAAAAAAGCACTGAGGAAGGTCTCATAGGAATATTTCATAAGAAGGAAGATTTTCAGAGGAAAGTCTCATAGGAAAATTTTCAGAGGAGGGTTTCGGAGGAATATTTAGAGGAAGGAAGATTTAGAGGATGGAAGATTTAGTGGAAGGTTTCAGAAGAAGGTCTGAGAAGAAGGTTCCAAAGGAATGCGTAGAAGAAGGTGTCAGTAGAAGGTCTCAGAGGAAAGTTTCAGAGGAGGATTCAGGGATTTAAGAAAATGATCTCAGAAGAAGTTCTTGATTGAGCACCTCAATAGAAGAGATTTATTGAGAAGTCCTATGAAATACTTTTATGCCAGTTGCACACGAGAAAATTGGGAAAATCTCTTTTCACGAAGGAGATCATGGGAAAAGCCCATTACAGGAATTCAGGAAGGAAGTGAAATTCAAAGGAAATCACAGGAACATCTGGTGCCGAAAGTTCACAGAAAATGTTAATAATCTAAAATCACGTAAGTTCACGGAAAAACTAATAAAACTACTATCCACAGGGAAAGCTTGCATATGATGTTATTACGAATAGAAAGATTATGAAAAAATCTCGTGATAAATATGCATAACGAAATTATTGCGATGTGATGGATAGATTATGCAAAAATTGGTTACAAATTTCGAAGAATTAGACATGAAAAGAATGCGTTTCATTCCGAAACCTTCGTATCGACTTCCGTTGAAGAAGAAATTAAAAACCTTCACAAAAAATATGTCATTTTTCTCAGAATCTTCAGAACTTTCCCCCCCTTTATTTTTCTGTTTTTTTTCTTCGTTCTTTTTGATGTATTCTAAAATATTCCTTCTTCCTAGGTCGTTAGGTTTGAAGTTCGAAATCGAAAATCGAGAAGAGAAGTGGTAAATGGATGAAGAGAGCGAGACGGAGGTTTTTCGGAATGAGATGGAGGTTTTTGTGAATGAGATGGAGGTGTTTGGGAGCAGGACGTAGATTCCTGGAAGCGAGTCAGAGGTTCCTGGAAGCGATTGAGAAGTGTTTGGGGACGTGAAGTGCGAAATCCTGAAAGATGTTGAGGAGTCTTAGAAAAAACCATCGTTATCCTAGGCGAAAGGGCGGAGTTATTGTTGGAGTGTTTTTGCCGATGTTCGGAAAATTCCTCGACACATGTTTGTTTCGTGTTCTGTTCGTTCTCGTGTGAAGCGATGTAATTCCATGGATTGTCACACACATACACATAAATGCGTACATCTACTCATACTCATACACTTCTAGTCTGACAGATATAAACACACATTTTTGTGTTGACAGCTGTTGCTGTTGCTCTTGCTTTTGCTGCCGGCATCTGTTATGCCGCCTTGTTGCAGCACGAGGAGGACGACAACGACCACGACAACAACGACGATGATGTCGACGACGACGACGATGAGACTTCGCCATGGTGGAATTCACTCCACATCCGTTTCCGCATCCGCTTCCGGCGCCCAAAAAGCGATCCGGAAGCAAAAATCTCTCCGGATCCGAATATCATGGAACATTATGTGCAGCTCAACGGATTTATTATTTAAGAACACGCCACACAGGACGAGGCTCGGTAATGCCGAAGGAGCGACAGCGGAAAGAGGCGGGCAACGACGTCGACAGAAGGGGGCGCGAGGCGTGGACAGAAGGGGGTGGGAGGCGTGGCGAGAAGGGGGCGGGAGGCGTGGCGAGAAGGGGGCGGGAGGCGTAAGAAGTGGATGATGGGGTACTTCGAGAGGAAGAAACAGCGACTGAGCAGTTGGAGAAGGATTGAAAACGCAATGAGATCAGTGGAGTTGATTGGAGAGTGGAAGAAAAGAAGGTGAGAAGGTGAGAAGAGGGGAACAAAAGAAGGAAGAAGTTAGAAGGAGCCGGAAGCGAAGGTTGGGCACGATAACTAGATGGAAAAGACTGTAACAACTAAAGGAGCAAGAAAAGAGTATAAAAAGTGAAGAAGAAAGAAAAGAGTATGAATAGTGATGGAGATGAAAATGGGTGTAAAGAGAGAAGGTGATGGAAATTGGTGTAAAGAGAAAAGGAGATTGAAAATAATATGGAGAAAAAGTAGATGAAAAAAATGTAAAAGGACAAGGAGATGGAAAAGAGGGTGGAGAGTGAAGAAGATCGGAAAAGTGTGATAAGGGAAGGAGATGGAGAAGAGTGAGAAAAAGAAGGTGATGGTAATTGGTGTGAAAAAAGAAGGAAACAAAAAAGTAAGCGAAATCAAAGAATCAGAAAGAAGGTGTAAAATAAAGAAGATTGGAAAGAGAAAATATTGGAAACAGAAAAGGATGAGAAAGAGAAAGTGATTGAAAGGGGACGAGAATTGAAAACCGAATAAGATTGAGAAGAACAGTAGATCCAGAGAATTATTGAAAGAACTGGAGTGGAGCTGGTGAATGAGATTCGGGAATAAGATTTTCAGGAATCAGTCAAATCAGACGTCTGCGAAGCGAAAGAAAGCGATGTGTTGTATGTGTGAGTGATGTGGGGGGATGTGTGTGAGTGTGTGTGTGTGAGGCGCAAATTGTGTGAAATTGAAATTCACACCGAGCAGCGACAAAGGTAAACACAGCCTAAGGGAAGGTAAGAGATATAAGAAGGTCGAGATATTTTTTAGGGATGGGATGTGGTGGTAAAAAAATAATGAAAGGAGGTATAGAGAGGTGAAAGAAGGATGTTGAGTTGAAGGAAGGATGTGGAGTTGGAGGAGGAATAAAAGGAATGATGCTGAAGCTACGGATGATGTTGAAGTTTGCTTCTTGTTGCGCTCGTTGAAGAAGTTGTCAAGAGAGAGAGAGAGAAACCCTTGGCAGGAGGTTAAAGCCTGAGGTAAACATCACACCGACACGCCCCCTCAACGCCTCCGCCTCCGCCCTCGTCATCACCATCATCATCGTTAGAAGCAGCACATAAATTCGCATCTTCCTCACTCGTCAGTCTGTCCGTCCGTCCGTCCGTTCGTCTGTTTGTTTCCACCCGCCGTGCCTTTGAGCTACACGTCAAAAATCAGCGCCGTGCTTTCACAACGATGGAAAGAAAAACAACAAGAGGAAAGGCAAAGACAACAACCAAAACAACAATAACAAAACTCAACATCAACAACAACTGAAGCACCATTAGCAACACCAACAACAACACCGTCAATCGGCAACATTTTCCTCTCCTCTCCAAAGTGTTTGTTGTCTTTGTTCGTCTTCTTCCGCATCGTCTTCTCCTCATCGCTCCTCGTTGACTGATGCCCTTCGGGGATCCATTACGCGGTAGCTCACTTGGTGCCCTCTCTCTCTCCCTCTTTCTGGCTCCATCTCACTCAATCTGACATGTGTGTGATTGAGATGTTGTTGTTTCTCCTCAACGCGAACTCATTTAATTGCAGTATAAACTAGTGGACGATGCAACAGTCGACGTTTGACATTTTCAAAGGTCCTTTCAAAGGATCTTCTTGGGTCTCTCTCTCTATCGCTGGAAATCCCTTCAACAGCAGCCTTTGCAAAGATTGACAACGGGATTTAAATTCACTTCAGGACCTTGGTGAGAGTGCGTGAAAGGTGAAAAGTAGAAAATAATCTATATTGAAGTGAAAAGGTTTTGTTTTGAGTCTAGTTTAGGTTTAGCTTTTTTTACATTTTTTTTTAGCTATTCAGGTTTAGCTTTTGAAATGATCTTGACAAGTTATTTTTAACTTTCTCTGTGTTTGTTTCTTTTAATTTATCAAAAATTTCCAGTGCATTAAGTAAAATATTAGGTATAAAATTCCTGGGGTTAGATATACCTATCATTAGTTTTTTTTTACAAAATTTAGTTCAATTTTGTAGGATGTATTTTTATAAATTTATCTATTTTTAGATTTTTTTTTTATATTTGATAAGGATGCTAAAAGCTCTTTCATTTATTTTGGAGACACTTTTAAGGTTTTATTTCGTTAGTGCCCAATACGATGAAGAACAAGAGGAATAAGTAGCAGGTGTCGAAGAGAAGAGAACGAGACGAAAAAGAGTACCTAATGAATTCTCGTCAGAAGCTTAATGTCAATATTCAGCGGCTCGTTAAGACCCCTGACGTGATTTGACAGGATCGTCCTCAAAAAACTTCTTTCTCTCTTCCTTCTTTCTTAAGCCATCACCCCCTCCCCCTTGTACAGTGAGGCCAGGTGAGTGAAAGTAGAGAAGAAGACGGTTTTTAAAACCTTCTTCACCTCATCAGTTTTTAATTAGCTTTCGATCATTGTTTCCACCACTGCTCGCTTGTCTTTTA
This sequence comes from Coelopa frigida, assembly GCA_017309665.1. Classification (NCBI taxonomy): domain Eukaryota; kingdom Metazoa; phylum Arthropoda; class Insecta; order Diptera; family Coelopidae; genus Coelopa; species Coelopa frigida. The sequence goes on along the minus strand of CM029561.1, from coordinate 36,965,128 downwards.
AGGCTCCCCAGATGGCTTTTACCACTAAATTTATAAACACTCTCACATATTTAACCTCATACACACACTCATACATGTGGGTTTTCCGGCATCTTAAGCGCCATTTTGCGCTTCAGTTGCCTTGCATTCTGAGAACGACAAACGACAAAATAAGATGAAGTGGAGAGAGAAAGATAAGGGGAATGAATTAGGGGCTGGAAGAGGCAGAAAGAACAGGGATGGTGGTGAAGAGAGAAACAAGGAGCGAAGGGAAGAAGAGGAAGAAGCCTTCCACGATGCTGGCACTTTGTGAATTTTCCAAGGAATTCTCCAACCGACTCTCATGCAAATTTATTTGATTCCGGGTTCATTTCTTTTTTTCACTCAAAAGATGAAAAAAAATATATATTCAAATTATTTTCAGTTTCTTCTAGTCGTTGTTGTTGCATTCGAAATTGTTATTGCAATCGTAGTCGTTGTTGTTACAATTCGTGTCGTTGTTGCTGTTACTGTTGCTGTTTTTGTTTTGCTACTGTTGCTCCCATCTGTCGTTATCTTTGGAAAATTTATGATCTCATCCAAGTTCCACCAAGAGAGTGAACACACACACTCATATGTGAATGTCTGTGTGTATATTTGAGAGTGTGAGATAGGAAATTGAATCTTGGCAACGCCTGTCTGTCCATCTGTCTGTCTGCCGAGGTGCGACATATTTAATTGAAATCGAACTTGAATTTCACTCACAGCTGCCGCCAGGAGTAGGAGTAGGAGGAGGGGCAGAAGGAGCAGAAGAAGCCCGATTACGATTGGTGGTGAAGTTCACGATACTGAAGGGCGTGATAAATTATAATCGTTTCATTAATTCAATTACCCAACGCATCAGTTCCACAAAGCGGAAGGATTTCTCCGGAAATGATCAGTGAATTCTATCATTGACTCGTTGAGCAATTTTTCCATTATCTCCGTTCCTTGAATTTTATGATTTTTACTCTTTTCGTATGTTTGGGAATGGAAAATTACCTTAATTAGTATAATAAATGAATGATTATAAAATTCATTTGAATTTTTTATTTCATACTGAAATATTTATTTGAGAATTATATTGATAAATGTTTTTAATTTGATTCTTCTTTTAATTCTTTTAATAAAAATTTGAATGGTTTTAAATTTTAATACCATATCGAATAATTTTCAAATGATTGATCAAACTTGCAATGATTTTAAATTGTTTAATCAAAATTCAAATGGTTTTAAATCTTCAAATCAAAATTCTATGGATTTTTAATATTTAAAAAAATATTTAAAATGATTTAAAATATTGTATCTAAATTCCTATGATTTAAAAATATTTTATTTTTATTTTAAATTATTAATAAATAATTCTTCTATTCAACGATTTCATAAATTTTTCGAATTCTACAAAAAAGAATTTTTTTTATACAAGTTTCTAGAAATAAAATCCAATCCATTATAGAAAAATGTGTCCAAGGATAACCACATTCATCCTCTGACATTGCATTCAAATCTGTCAGGTTTCAGATTTCCACATTAATTTTTTTCTTCCTCCCACTCTATCCCCATCTCTCTCTCGTGAACTCACACAATGCAATTGGTATCTCTCTCTAGCAGAACTTTGAATAATTTCGCTGGCACTCGGTTTTTAATCCGTTTAAAGTTCCCTTTGTTCGCGGTTCTCGTTTTCTTTTTTTTGTTCTTTCCCTACTTTTTCCTAATTTTTTCTCATTTTGATCTTTTAGTCTCATTTTGGTTGTTGTTGTTAGTGATAATGTTGTTATTGTTGATGATGAGTTTGTTGGAATGAATTCGCTACCGGCATTGTTGTTGTAATTATAGTAATTGTAATTTCGTGCTGTTGTCTCCCTTTAATTGAAGATTTTTTTCTTTCTTCCTCTTTCAGTCTTTTCTAGTCTCTTGAAATTTCTAGGATTTATGTTGTTATTAGAGAATTTGTATAGTGTTATCTCGGTGTTGTTTCTGTTGTTGTTGTCAACTTAGTTGTCTTTTATTCTTTTATCGTTCCACTAACTTAGTTGTGGTTTTCTTTTATCGTTAATCGTTATCGTTCTTTAAAGCGGTTAATTATGTAGACTTAAATCGACGTTCTTCTTATTCTTCTGATTTATTCTTCTGAATTCTTCTTCTGAATTCTTCTTCTGACTTCTTCTTTCTCTTCACATTTGCCTTCACCGACCAGAAGCGACTTTAATTATTTCCTAATTTAATTCATTAATTTTAAGCGAATTTTGTTGTTCATTTCCCGCTAACACGTAATAGATCCCAGTTGACTCTACCCAACTCTGACCCATCCAGACCCCCATGACTAATCCCGACCCGACCTGAAACAACCTGACACCTCCTGACTAATCCAGACCTCACCTGACCCCACCTCAGAGTCCTCAGAGAACGACGGGGTTGGTTTCCATTTTAGGCACGTTTCGACAGACAACTCGAATTCTGCGGTGTTTGACGCCTTCCGTCGATCGTGTTTCGCCTGCCGAACGAGCAACGGGACAACGGGATGTTTGTTATTGTTGTCTCCTTCTCCTTTGATTCCAACTTCAATTTAAAAATGGATGAGGTGTCTGAATGTCTGATGGAGTCCTCGGAAAATCGCGTGGTCGGTGTCGAAGGTCCCCCGAGGGGTCAGCGCTGATTGTTGATGCGAAACTCACAATTGAGATCCCTGCTGATTGAGCTGGAGTCAAGTTCAAGGTTCTCTTTTTGCATTTCCATGAAGGGTTATTATAGACTATAATTAATATTCACCTGAATAGTCAGATGAAGATAGTTTTGAGTGAAATTCTATTTATAATCGTGGTTTGATTTGTGTTTTGCCAAAATAATCGCAATAATGAAATTTCCATGAAAATCTTAAAAAACTTGGAAAACTAAATTTTTTTCATTTTCTTCTTGGATTTCGTGCAATTTTCGGTATGTAATCTTTTTTCCAAGAGGAATGAATTTCTGATGGGCTCAAAAGGTGAAATATTAAATTGAGTGCCGAAATACAATATACGATAACAATATTTTCGCAAAGCTCTTTCATTTTTCGTCAGAGTTTCGTCTCGACGAAGAATTGAATTATGAAACGGGAGAGACACGAAATTTGTATCAAATTAAGGGTGAATTTTTCTTACCTTCTTATGGAATTTCACAAAGCTTTTTACGCGGCTTACGATGGCGGGCGAAAGGCTTGGAATGATTTGTTATTCAATTTTGAAACAAGGTCTGCACATAAATCACTTTGCGAATTTCTCAGGATTTTTATTATAATTTTGTAAGGTTTTAAGAATGCTTTTTATGTTTGCTTTATTCGTGATATTAGCGAAATTTGTAATGTATAATGCTGATATTTTATTGATTCTTTTTTGTATGTTTTATCTTCTTTATGTTTATGTATGCTGTTTTATATTTTAATTATTTATTCTTCTTCATACATTTTCAATTATAATTTTTACACATTTTTTTATAGATATGCTATTTTAAAATGTTTGAGAGTGATGTTTACAATTGTTTCTATTATTATTAATTTCTAATGTATATTAATTTACAAACATTTTAAATTAGTAATTTAAAAATATTCATTTTATCTTTTTAGTTATTAACTTTTATACATTTATGATTTTTGTTTTTTCAAAACAGTTAAATTTCTACAATATTTAATTTTGACATTCAAAACTTATATTTTCTAATATTTTGAGTTCTTATTTCAGAATATTTGAATGGTTTATTTTGAAATTTTTTTATACACAATTTATATATATATATATTATTTCACACAAACAATTTTCTTTTTTATTTTATTTAATTTAATTTAATTTCACTTGGTACTGATTTTTCACGTGGAATTAAAGTATTTTTATATATCATTTAATTTCACTTTATATTTTTTTCAATTTGGTATTCAAGTTTTTATATTCTCTCCACTTGGTTAGATGAATTTTTATAGCTCACTAGTGGGCATCGAATAGCGATGCCACGACACGTTGAAGCCACGAGACGCGACCGTCAACACAGTCGACCGTTCGAATCGTTTGTCGTCGTTCGCGACGAGACGCGTCGGATTTTGAAAACAAACTGAGTCGGCGAATTTTCCCAACTGGTCCATCGACTTCTGTCTGTTCAGCATCGGGTGCGAAAGTTTCCGATGCGACGACGACGACGACGACAACCAGAAGCCGTCGGCACAGGCGGCAAAGGAAAATCCATAGCCCAAAACGCTTTTCCGACCGCCACGTGTAGGTCCGAGACGCCTAAAGCTCTCTCACTCACCATTTCTCTCTCGCTCGCTCGAATCTCGTCGCCGCTGTGGAAAAAGCTCTCTCTCCCGCTCTCATAGTGGGAAATTTATCGGTTTGTTTTGGGAAATTCGCCTCGGTGGTTTGATAGAATTTTCATTCAATATTTCTTCTCGGGACGAGTGCGTGGGAGAAGTTACTGTTGTTGTTCTTCTTATTATTGGTTTTTTTTTCTGCGAAATGTGGGTGGTCAACACGTGCAAAATACGCACGTGAGCTCAGCGGGAAATCGATGCAGAGAAAGAGAGAATAAAAAGAAACGAATTCCCTTTCATTGGCTTTTAATTTCCACGATGAGAAGAACAATTGATAAAACTCGAGTTCGATGGTTGGATGGAGTGAAAATCACAGCGAGGAACAATTCAAAAAGTCAATATAATTTCAAGGATAGCGTTTAATAAAAAACGAACATAGCTGAATAAAGGGAAAAGCTGAATACGTAAAGGAAAAAAACTGAATAAATATTTTCGTGGTATTTTCAAATTATGAATGTGTTTCCAAAGAAATACAATCATTTTCAATTTTCGACATATTTAGACAGGAATTAATATTCTCTTAAATCCACAAAGTATTATTTATTCCAAAGTTGTTATTTTTTCCAGAAATTATTATTTATTCCAGGAATTATGATTTAATCTAGGTTTAGTAAAATTATTATTTAACTCGCGTTTAATCTAATTACGAATTCGACGAAAACAGCCGCGAAATCAAACATCGACAACCATAACCACAACCAAATTACATTCAAATAATCCACATTGTGGCATTTAATAATTCTATTTATTTTATTGATGAATTCCGTGGAGAATAAAAATCAGTGGGAATCTCAGAAGCAGTGGTTACAACACGGACAGACAAGACAGACGGACGGACAAATAGACGGACAGATAGGCAGGAGAACGTGAGATGGAAGAAGCGCCAGACGACAAATCGCCAAGAGTTCTTATTAAATGTTTCTAGCGAAATTCGAGGAAGGTCCTTCAGGGACTGTTTTTCGCATTCCATATCAAGGAGCTGAAACTGCAGGAGAAGCAGAATTTGAAGAATTCGTGGCGATAGACGGAGGTGAAATGTGAGGAGATGGAAGAAGCGAAGAAGGAGATCAAGGAAGGAGAATCTGTGAGAGAGGAAAAAGGACGAATCTGAGGTAATTGAGGGGAAGGAATTGAAGGCAAAAGAAAATAAAGAATTTAAGACAGAAGGGAAAAAGATGAATTAAAGCAAGAAAAATTAAAAGAAGGAAATTCCTGTTAGTGACAGGAGGATGAGGAGGAAAAACACGAAACGACCTTTTGGCCGAGTATTGATAATATTGAATTTTACTGTTATTGTTATTTATGGTTGCTACTGTTTTTGTTATTGCTACTGGTGGTTGTTATTGCTACAGTTTTGTTATTGCTACTGGTTGTTGTTGTTGTTATGACTGTCCCATAGGCTGTCGGATAAGGTTAAGAAGGACGACAGACAAAATATTGAAGAAAGCAAAGAAAAGGTAAAAGATATGAAAACATGGGAGGTCTGTCTCAAGGAGCGAATGACTGGAGGAAAGGAAAATGTAGGAAAAGCAAGAGGAAACATTGGCGTTGAACGTGTGGATTACGTGCTTCCCTCGCTTCTTGTCCCATCTTCTTGTCCCGATTCTCCGCAGTCCCCTCGGCACCGCCCTCCAAGCCACGCCCCCAACTGAGCGAGAATAAGTCCCTTGAAATTCCCTAATGAGCTGATGGTGTGTGTGTGTGATGGGTTCATATTGTTGTTGTTGTAATGTCTTGTCAGATCGGATCAGATTCATGTCAGGTGAAATCTTTATTTGCCAAGGATATTTCGCATTTACCGGATAACAAAATCCCAACACGTTCGTCCTTCACCATCTGAGTATTCGACGGGTATCGAAGAACTCTAATTACAAAAATATACCAGTAGGGGGCGACGAAGGACGAGAAGGAGGATGAGGATGTGGAATGGGCGAAGGGTGGCGAGAGAAAGATGGGAAAAAGTTATGCTTTAGTGATTTATCAATATTGAAAATCCGACATGATCTCTTGGGTGTTTGTGTGAGTTGAGTTTTTTAGGCTTCGAAGGACTCAGGAAAGAAATCATCATTAGTTGAGAAAGAAAATATTGGCCAAATTTAAAGGATACTTTTTCACGGACATTCAAGGTTAAAGCAATCAAAGGGAGTGAAGGGAGGAAAAATATGTGAAAATAATGAGTGCGATGGAGAGGAAATATTCGTGGAAGAGTAGGAAAAAATTATTGAAAAAGCCGAGAGAAATGCATGAAAGGGTCGAGACAAATGCATGAAAAAGTGTGAATAAGTAAAAAAATTTTACAAATCAAAATTTTGAAAAAGAGTAAGAAAAATATTTGGAGGAGAAAATGAGCAAAAGGAAGAAAAATCTCACATATCATGAAACTGTAGGAATTTCTAGGAATTAATTAAATCCCATCATTTATTTGATCATAACCATTTAACCATGTGTATTTAAAAACCTCCGGTATTCACTTATTTCACGATATCTCTCTCTCTCTCTCTCTCACTCTTATATTCTTGACAGATTTTTAAAATCGAATTATCGATTACGATGAATCTGTGGATTGGTGGAAAAATGCCAATTAATAAATCGAATTTTTCGTAACGATGTTAAAATGAATGAAATCATTTCGAAGTTAAAATAAATTCGATGCCGCAGGAGCGATCGATTTCACCGAGTCCTGGAGTGAGTGTGTGTGTGTGTTTGTGAGTATGTGTCGGTGTGTGCGTGAGTATTTGAGTGTGTGTAATTGGTGGAATCGCGTCGTCTGCATTCGATTGTGGCTGAATGGCTGGATTTATTCATTATAAACGAGTCGATTCATAAATGGGGAAATAATTAATGGAACACATTAACTCAACAATTTTTTCATTATGTCGGTTGACTCTTTTTCCATATATTTTTTTCTCATTTTCTCTCTCTCTCTCTGTTTATCCCCTCTCAGTCAGTTCCTCTCCCTCTCATTCCCTTTTCTTTTTCTCACTGCACGAAACAACGGATGATGAATTTAATGAAGGGAAACGGATTTCAGGAACGATTCATGGTTAATTATACAGAAATCGCACGATGATGGATTTCCCGTCCTCCAACATTTACTAGCAGTGAATGTATTCCTGTGTGTTTAAGTATATGTGACTTCATTGATGAGTCGAAACAAAAACTCTTGGCAAATCAATCACTTTGCAAATCAACAAAAATATGAACAACAAATAACAAAACTTAGCAAAGCAAGAATCAGAAGCAAGGCAACAAGGTTCAAAGGACTAAATCGTAATCATTTTCAGTGGATGGGTGTTGTGTGAGTATGCGTTCATCTCTGTGTGTGTGAATGAATGAATGTGTCTCATTAAGTCCTAGTTCTTTCATAAAAATTCTGTATAGATTTGGTATAAGGAAGTGTGTTGATGTGAACTTGTGTTTGTGATCGCTTGTAATTATTTATTGACTTCTTGTCGTTGTTTTTACTCTTCCACTTCTTGTTGTAGATGTTTGTTTTAGTTAATGTTGCTGTAATTATTGATGTTGTTGTTATTATTGTTTTATTTATTCATATTCTTGTTGTTGTGAGAAAACTTCTTCAATCAAACTTCCATCAGAACATAAATTGAGCAAAATATGTTGATAGAGACGATGTTCCGGAACTAATTTCAGCGTGTGAGTTGTCATTATTATTGTTGTTGCCATTATTTTTGTTATTATTATTATTCTTTTTGTTGTAGTTAATTATGTTGTAATTGTTGTTGTAATTAATATTACTCTATTGATGGTTTAGGTCATAGTTTTTGCATTTCATTTTATTCCACAAGCCATTATCTATATTTTAGTATATTCTGTGTTGCTGAATATGAAAGGAAACATCAATCGAAGCACAGTTTTTGTTTCTAATATGCTCCATGTTCTAGTTTTCGTCGTATTTGTAAACAAACATTATTGTTAATATTTTCCCATATTGCTGGAGAAGCTTGAACTAGATTTTAAGACATTTTTCAAGACTAATGCAAGCAACAAATAAAAATATTCTACCAAAACTATACAAGATATCGTTAGAAAAATATTAAATAAATAAAATATTTAAACATGGAAATAATAAAAATAAAATAATGAAACAAGGTTTTTTACTTTAAGTAATGTTGACATGACTTCTTTCGCTCGAGAAGAAGCTTTTGCGTTGTCATTGTAAAAACTCTGTTGTTTTATTCTTCGTTGTAAATGCAGTATTATTATTCTGTTCTTGTAAATGTAGTATTATTCGCTGTTGTTTTAGTAGCTCAACATTCGTTTGTATTAAAGATGACACAAGCGAAAATGTTGCTCACCTGAAACAAAAGTCCAATGAATACGAAAAACAAAAACACTCTGACGTCGGACATAAATAAAATGCTCTCTTGGTGTTTGGGAGGACAAAAGGCCAGCGGAAGCATTAAAAAAGTAAGAAAATGTGTAAAAAATTGTATTTACATAAAATGTTGTGAAAAACCAGGCGGCGGATAAGCGGATGGAAATACCGACGGATGGATGGACGGCGGGAAGAATGGAGGGAACGACGGACAGTCGAGGAAAGCCATAATTTAAAATGCGCCAGATTTTTCAAAAACAGCCTTTAATGCACGGTGGAACTGATGGTAGAATTTTAATTGATTAACTAGAATTTTTTGTATTTTTTGTTTTTCAATTTTCTTTAATATTGTTTTAATAAGATTATTTTTAATATATTTTACTAATTTTTCATAATATTTTTAAATAATTTATTTATATAATTTCATTGCTAATTTTTCAATTTTTAACAACTTTTGTATTGTTAAATTATTTGTTAAATATCTTTAACAAATTTTTCAATTTCGTTTTTTTCACAAAAATTAGAATTAAAAAATTTGAAACATTTTTTCCATTTTCAATGTTTTATATATTTTTTGAAATTTTGCCTTTAGTCCCACTGTGCGTTGTAAACTTTCATTATGAACGCACGAGCGGAAGCGGATGCTCAAGAGGAAGCAAGCGTTTTTACTGCACTTTCAAGAGTTTTTCCAACTCACACTCGCCATGTGCGTGTGTGTGTGTGTGAATCGGTATACGAGAGTGTGTGTGTGTGTTTGCTGAAAAACAAAATGAAGAGGAAGCTCTTAAGTAAATATTTGGAAACGTTTGCAAAAGATGTGGTTCGCCAGAAACAATGAAAGAAAAAACTCAAAAAAATAAAAATTAAAACTGCCGAGCAACAACAAAACCAACTGAACAACAACAAAACCAACAACAAAATGAACGAAGCAGATTTCGGACAGGAAACGAAGTTGCGGTATGGCTCCGGAAGAAGAGGAAGACAAGGGGAGCCTGGGGCGAAAAACACGAAAATGAAACCATTAAATGCATTTTCGGCTTAAATGTCGACGATTGTTATTGTTGTCATGGGCTTTTGGGTATATTGTGAGTGAAGTTGTTGTTATTGTTGCTGGTTTTATTGTTATTTTTCGTGTTATTGTTGTTATAGTTGTTGTTTTTGTTTTCGGTGGTGATTTTAACCATCTCATCATCGTGTTGCCGACAGATTTTTGTTGGGAGATTGAGTTCAGGATTGCTTTTTTCCATTGAAATGGATATTAGTATAATGTTATTATTTATAACTTCTGGTGGTTCCTATCAATGTGAACATCTCTTACTGGCAATCAAATACAACAACTTTATTCCTTTCTCTCTTCCTTCCTGTCTTCAAATACCTTCTGGCCCATAAATCGACCTGCAATAAATTCTCTCAAGCTCTTCGCGATCAATCACTGGCCTTGGTAGGCTCAAAATTCGGCAAAAACTCAACATTTCCCCTCATCCAGACATTTGTGTAAATATTTTCATTTCAACTTCTATGAAGAGAATATTCGCGAATTTGTAAAAATAACAAAAATTACCTGTATTGCGAGTGCTTCGATGCGTGAGCAATTGTATATATCAGGCTTTTACGCTCTCCTCCACTTCCTATCTGTGGCTGTGGCGATGTCTGTGAGAGTGATATGTGTGTGAATGATGTTTTCAATGCTACAAAAAAAATTCATTTTCATCATCATCTTCCTTCTCATCAACGCAGATGAAAAGGACAAATGGAAGGATTATTTGAAAATAAAAAATGCAAGGATTAGGTGGATAATTCTTAGATAATTTCTTCATTACTTTGTCTCACTTTCGTTCCATTTATTTTTAATGAATTCCATTTATGTTTAGAAAATTTATACATTTAAAAAATGTGGTTTCCGTTTTGTTTTTATTGAAGGGATCTTAATAGTAGAAGTAAATAAGACATTAAAAGAATTTTCGAATTTCGAAATTAAAAAAAAATATCGCTCGCTATAAGTTTAGTTGGGTGTTTTATTAAACTATAAAATTATTTCATCTAACACTGTAGATTTCAATATAATAATAATTCAATATATAATTTAAAAATGTTTAATTTAATTTAATCTTAACAAAATCGTGAGTTGACGAATTTTTATAGTTGTTTTTGAGCCGTCATTTCAGAGAATTGATTTTTGGAATTGATTTTTTCCTTCCTAGTTCTTGAGAATGAATACTAGTTGAGAATCCAGATTTTCCCTCTCGATGCGATGAGATTGTCAAGGTGACAACAGAGAGTGATGGAGGCATAGAGAGGTTGAGAGAGGGTTAGATAGAGAGGGAGAGTCGAGTGCCCTAATGATGGTGGCCGGAAGTAGCTGGGCCTCGGAATGCGTGCAGAATACGAGATTAGCGAACAGGTGGAAACGAGAGCAAGATGAGAAAGAAGCAGATGGAGGATGAAGGAGAAAGAGAACAAAGGATAACGAAGGAGAAGGAATGAGAAGGAAGGAGATGGAAGACCAAGGATGGCGTAGGACAAGGATGACGAAGAGATCCCCAGAAACGATGTTGGAGCAAGCAAACAAAAAGTGTGTATTAAAAAAACTTGTGGATGAATGAAACAAAAAATAGTGAATGAATGAATAAAGAACAAGAGAAGAACCAGACGACAGGAAATGAAAGACGGAAACAGTAGACGAAGTCGGATAAGTAGATCAATCAAGATGGAACAGAAGAACAAAGGTGGAGAAAACAATAAAAGTCAATAAGACAGAGACACAGGAAGACAAATCAAGTGCAAATAAACCACAAAATGGAAAAGATGAGATGGGAATGATGGAAAGACAGAGAGCGAGAGATAGAGAGAGAGAGAAAAAAAAAACAGAGACAAAATAGAACAGAAAAAAAACGACAGGAAAAAAAAAGAAGACATGGGAAAAGACGAAAATCACAAAATTTTCGAAATATTAAAATTCATAAAGTGTTGTCAACACAAGGACGACGGAGGAGAATCAGTGAAGGAAGAATATGAGGAGGAGGTGGAGAGACAACAACAACAACAACAGAGAGCAACTTTTATCCAACTTCCTTTTGAGCATGAGAAAAATTGTCTATTTTTTGCCAAAAGCTTTGCGGGAAGTTTATTTTAATGAAAGTTAATTTACTCTACTTCACTCCAACAACGAAAAGAAGAAGGAACAACAACAACAGAAACAGGAGAAACAACACAAATAAAAACAACAATATAATGAAGAGAATAACAACAACAACAACATGTCCCGCATTTTACGCGAGTTGTCATCAGAAAAAATTGTGATGAAAGAGAAGGAGGAGGGAAGCAGGAAGAAGGAAAGGTAAGAGCAGACAAACGGAAGGAAACGAACTCAACCGCATCCTGTTTTAACGAAATATATGCCAACGTAACGTAACGCAAAGGCAATTGGCTCTTACGGCTCAAACTTTGCGGAACCTAATTAATTCCGTTTAATTTTAAAAGAGTTCTTCTTCTTCTTGTGTTTTTCTTGCTAATTCATAAACTTTCTGCTGTTCAGTTCCCAAATGGAGAAAGTTTCTTTTTACAATTTTCGTATTACGAAATTTTTTTATGCATTTTTTGTTTATTTTCGTCTTATCGTTTAAATTTCATTTTAAGTTTGTTTGCGCAAGCTTTTAATTTATTGTAATCGCCGCGTGTTTAACTTTCGCATCTTTGGCGGAAATGAACCCTGAAGGGTTTTCACAATTTCGAACTAAAGATGTACAGGAAAAACATCTGTCTCTGATATGACGATGACTTCAATGAGAATAGTTTAAAGACGAATAGTTTAAGTAGTTTAAAAACAAATAGTTTAATGAATAGTTTAAATAGTTTAAAAACGAATAGTTTAAAGACGGATAGTTTAAGGACGAATATTTTAAATAGTTTAAAGATGAATGGAGAAAACTCGGAGAGGCAAAACTGGGCCACGTGGAGTCTCATGGTAAGCAGAAGAATGCACTTTATTGGGGTGTAAAAATCGTGGCGTAGGCCATGGATTTAATGGTCCCATAATAGCTCCGCATAAGCTCAATGGAACGGCACAAACTGCAACAAACACACACACACACACCATCACACCCACTACCTCTTGCTCACAACCTCATATTCAAACACTCAAACTCACAACCTCACACTCCCACAATCGCACTCACACCGACTCATTCATGGACACGAATAAATGCGAAAGCGATCGTAAAGGCGTCCGTCCGTCCACTGTGTCTCGTGTCTGTTCTGGCCAGATGGAACTCGATTTGGAAAACACACCAACATGCATATCGATGTACAGACAGACAAATATACACATACATATAAATATACACACACAAATATACACATACATACAAATATATACATACAAACACGAGCCAATACTAGCGAACATTCATCTCGTTCGCAGATGAAGCTCGTAATCCAACGAAGGTTAGGGGCGAGAGGTATAGAGTCGAAGGAAAGGGCAGAAAAGGGGAAAAAGACGGGAAGGAAAGGATAGAAAAGGAAGGAGAGTGGAAGAAAAGGGAAGCAAATACGACATCAAACTATAATTTACTTTCCATTCTTCAGCGCTGCGAAGTTTTATTGCCTGCTGAGGCACATGTGGACGGATGAACTTGTGTAGAATTCGTGGAAGAATCATTATTATGCTTGAGAAAATGAATTTTGAAAATAATTATGGCAAAAAATTTATTTGGAGAAATATTATTTTGAAAATAATTATGACAAAAATTTGTATTTTGATAAAGAAATTATTCCGAAGTAAGAGAAAAAGGAGGAGGACTTCCATCGAACTAAAAATATGAAATTTCCTGAAGTTATTAAATAAAAAAATATATAAAAATGAAAAACAAAAAATTTATTTTTAAATAAATAAAATAATAATTCAAAATTCTTGACAATTTTAAAATTATTAAATATATAAAATAAAAAATAAACAAAATAAATAAAAAAATGAAAAAAATCTTTCAGAAAAAAAACTATTGAAAAAAAAAAATTAAGAAAAAATTAAATAAATCAGATTTTTCACTGTTAATAGTTGAATGTACTCTTTATCATCTAGCATCGTTTGACCTCTTCACTTAGACGGAGTCCTTTTGCTCCTCGGTTATCGACATTTAATAACCTCCACCAACACAGTCTGCAACATCCATCAATCTCTTTAGCTAGGTTTCCATCATCGCTTGATATTAATTTCTCGGCATACTCTTCGACATTCACTTCATCTCTCTCTCTCTTCATTCACTCTCTCTTCATCTCTCTCTCTTCATCTCTCTCCTCATCTGTCTTGAGCTCTGTCCATCTCTTTCTTCTCTCTATGTAGGAGGGACGAAAATTCTCATTCTTGTCCTTCTGGAAAATTTTGAATATTTCAAAATATTTCTGATCATCATTCAAGTTCATTGGGGGTCACTTTTAATCTGTTCTCAGCCGACGTTATGTTGTTATTGTTTTGTTTCTCATTTTTGTTGTTGTGTTTTGTAAATTATTGTTGTTTTGTGGTGTAAGTTGTTGTTGTTTTATTTTGTAAATTGTTGTTCCATTCAGAGCACGTTGTAGTTGTTGAAACACGGCGGCCGATGTTGGTTTCGACGTGCCTCAAAATGCCCGCCACTCATCAAGTTAATTAATAATTAATTAATTAACAAATAATTACTTTGGGCTCGCATCGCCGCGGACTTCGTCATTCATGCAACAACAGACAAACAGCAGGACTTAGAGGAGAAATGACGCAAAGACGTGGGTGGCTCTAGGGCGAGGGAGGAGGTGTGGTCGTTGCCACAGGAGGATTTTCATTGAACACACGATGGCGGTTGGGTTGATTGAAGTGACTCGAAACTCAGCCTTCAAATTGAGCTAAGAAACCTTCGAATCCACTGATTTCGACCCTGTCGACGCTCCTTCCAATTGAACCATGACCTTGCGAAAGATTGTAATCCATGAAACCTCTCGTCTTCAACCAAAGTTGTAGGTGAAACCTAAAAAAAGCGATTTTTCATGTCCCTAAAGAAAATGGTCTAAAGGTAGAAAAATTTATATCTTCGTGTTTACCTTGGGCAAAGTTTCGACCATTAAAAAATATTTTATTGCCTTCTTCGCCTCACACTTTCGTTTGAACTCGCTTTCTTGAGAAAAATCTCAATTTTAACTTTTTTAGTTAAAAAATTATGAAAGAAACCCACTGAAAAAATGAAGAGAACCAAGTTAAGGAGATGAAGAGGAAAAAGTTGGTTTAAGAAGATAAGTGAATGTTGAATAAAAGGTGAAGTGGATAATTTTTGTTTTTGGAAGCCTATTGTTGGCCTAGGCAAAATATGAAAGTTCTACTCGACCCATGTTAAGGAATGAAATGAAGAAGACTCGTAACGATGACTTCATTCATGGCTATGGAATAAGGTTACAGAAATAACATCAACAACAAAAACAACAAAATCAAAAATAACAATAAGAAAAACAAGAGCAACAAAAATAATAATAACAACAAGTAAAATTTAAAGTAGATAATTTGATTTCGCGCCCACGATCGAAAACCCTTTCATCCGACAATTCATTCACCTTTCCTCACTGGGAGTGCTTTAAACATAGACTTCCGTTTCCGGTGAACAACACGAATTGTTGGAATTACAAGAAAAACAACAATAGGAACGAATCGAGGAACAGATAACAAGAAGAAGAAGAAGAATAACAAGAACAACTCAAACGATAACAAGGAATGTCGGCATGTAAACAAATTTTGAAAACGGAAGCAATGGATTCTGTTTGTGTGCCCGAATATGTGTGTGTGTGTGTGTGTGTGTGTGTGTGTAGGTGTTTATTTAAAAGATGCCAATATGTAAATACGATTTTGCCATTGTCATTGTTGTATTTGTTATTGCTATTGTTGCTCTCTTTCACTCTTTTTTTCTTTTATACAGCTATTCCTCTTCAGACTCTTGTTGCTATTTTCGACGATATTATATTTACTGTTGTTGATAGAATTGTCGGAATTTGTATCATTGTTGTTGTGATTGTAGTTGTTGTTTTCATTTGTATTCATATTGTTGTTATTCCTGATATTGTTGTTATTTTGGCTGGCCATGCTGTCGTCTCCATTGAGATTTTATTGAAGTTTTCATTGAGAAGAATTCCATGTTGATGCTCTTTATCTTCAATGAAAATTCGTAAAATTGGACTTAGCTTTCATTTTATTTGCTTCACCTTCGTTTTTCTCCTATTTTTCTCTGTCTTTCACCATTCGCCGTTCAATGTTAACAAATTCAGTTGAATTTGAATTTATTTTTTCTATTCTTCAAATTAATATTATTAAATTAGTTCTTATTATTAACTTTTCCTCTGTGAAATCGTTTTGTGTTTCTATTTATTTTCTTTCAATAAATATTTTGTGTTAATTTTAAAATTTTTGTTAAATTATTGTTTAAATCAATTTTTCGATTCAATAAATTTTGTGTTTTATATAATTTTTTGTTTTATTAAATTTATTGTGTTATTAAATTTTTGTTTTTTTAATTGTTTTGTTTAATTAAATTTGTTTCTTAATTTTTTTGTTTTATTCAATTTTTGTATTTTATTACATTTATTTTTTGGCTACATCTTTGAAAGCTCTTCGACCAGATGTTGGTTTTTAAATTAATTTTGCGCAAAGTCTTTTATCCTGCAACAACAGCACTATTTTTATCGACCTCTGCCACTCCCTCTCCTCTCCCGCCCCATCCTTCGCGGTCAACGCGTTGCTCGTTCGTGAGTGCTTGTTATATTTCCTGCAACAAAACTTTCATCGCATCCCTCGATGAATGGTTGCGATGCCATCAGAACTTTGAGCTATGGGTCGTATGAGTAATTGTTATTACCGTTGTTGTTGTTGTTATTGTTCATCAACAAGTTGGGGAAGGAACTGTACATGTTGTTGTTGTTTTTATAGTGGTTTCAGGAGTCAGCTGACACGCCAACAACAATGAAAACAGAAACATTCTCTGTAGAGAAATCGAAACCTTTGGAGGAAAAAAAGGGAAATGGAATGGTGACCGGAAGCTGTGTGGATGGGATGTGATAGCCTATAGGTCTATAGGAAAGTGATATCTATAATAACAATAACAGCGAGCACAACAATAAAGACAACAACAACACACCCTAACCAAACAACGACGTCGAACCGCATCAAATTGGTTTCTGCGGTGATTTCATTGTTGTTTTTCACTCTCCCTCTCATTGTTATTGTCTATTTGTTTTTCTCGCATATGAATCTTTACTCATTTGCCCTTATCTTTCCTTCCTTCTCTTTCTTTCCCATTCCTTCCCTTTCTCTCTTCTCCCCATCACACTTTGTGTAATCTCATCCATCGCATTCGATTCAAGGAGAGAAATTAATCCGCGAGCTTTTATTAATTCATTGTTCATTCGCAATTTTGTTGTTTTTACTCCTGGTCTTTTTGTTGTTGTTTTTGCTCCTGATGTTTTCATTGTTGATTTTGTTCCTTCTGCTTTTGTTATTATTTCTGCAATTGTGTGGATTTGTGTTTTTTTTCTTCTCCTTTTTCCTTCCTCCTGTCTGTATATGATTCACGTTCGTGGTTGAGTTAACCACGAAAAAAAAGGAACTCAATAAAAATCGCGAAAAACATTTTAAATTAAAATAAACTCTGCAATAACAACAACAAAAAGATACACGTGGTGCTGCTGTACTTCCTGTTGGTGTTTGTTGGTGTATGTGTGAGTGCTTGTGTGTGTTATTTATTCTCGTACAAGAAAAATAAGTAAAAGAAGAAAGGCAAGAATACTGAGGGAGCTCTTTTCGAGGCAATAAAGCGACTGCTCTGGCGGCGTCGTCATCCTTGTCATCGTCATCGTTGTTGTGAACGTTGTCGGCGTTATTGTCGTCATCGTTGTTGTAATCGTTCTCTTTCTCATTGTCGTCTTCTTTCTCCCGTTCTTTTACGTCTTCTTCCTCGTCTTATTTCTCGTCGTGTTGATCCCCAGCTTGTCTTTCTCTTCTTTCATCGCTTCTTTTTTGGCTACATCTTTGAAAGCTCTTCGACCAGATGTTGGTTTTTAAATCAATTTTGAGCAAGTCTTTTATCTGCAACAACAGCACTATTTTTATCGACCTCTGCCACTCCCTCTCCTCTCCCGCCCCATCCTTCGCGGTCAACGCGTTGCTCGTTCGTGAGTGCTTGTTATATTTCCTGCAACAAAACTTTCATCGCATCCCTCGATGAATGGTTGCGATGCCATCAGAACTTTGAGCTATGGGTCGTATGAGTAATTGTTATTACCGTTGTTGTTGTTGTTATTGTTCATCAACAAGTTGGGGAAAGGAACTGTACATGTTGTTGTTGTTTTTATAGTGGTTTCAGGAGTCAGCTGACACGCCAACAACAATGAAAACAGAAACATTCTCTGTAGAGAAATCGAAACTTGGAGGAAAAAAAAGGGAAATGGAATGGTGACCGGAAGCTGTGTGGATGGGATGTGATAGCCTATAGGTCTATAGGAAAGTGATATCTATAATAACAATAACAGCGAGCACAACAATAAAGACAACAACAACACACCCTAACCAAACAACGACGTCGAACCGCATCAAATTGGTTTCTGCGGTGATTTCATTGTTGTTTTCACTCTCCCTCTTGTTATTGTCTATTTGTTTTTCTCGCATATGAATCTTTACCTCATTTGCCCTTATCCTTTCCTTCCTTCTCTTTTCTTTCCCATTCCTTCCCATTCCTTCCCTTTCTATCTTCTCCCCATCACACTTTGTGTAATCTTCATCCATCGCCATTCGATTCAAGGAGAGAATTAATCCGCGGCTCTTTATTCATTCTAGTTCATTCGGCAAATTTTGTTGTTTTACTCCTGGTCTTTTTGTTGTTGTTTTTGCTCCTGATGTTTTCATTGTTGATTTTGTTCCTTCTGCTTTTGTTATTATTCTTGCAATTGTGTGGATTTGTGTTTTTTTTTTCTTCTCCTTTTTCCTTCCTCCTGTCTGTATATGATTCACGTTCGTGGTTGAGTTAACCACGAAAAAAAAGGAACTCAATAAAAATCGCGAAAAACATTTTAAATTAAAATAAACTGTGCAATAACAACAACAAAAAGATACACGTGGTGCTGCTGTACTTCCTGTTGGTGTTTGTTGGTGTATGTGTGAGTGCTTGTGTGTGTTATTTATTCTCGTACAAGAAAAATAAGTAAAAGAAGAAAGGCAAGAATACTGAGGGAGCTCTTTTCGAGGCAATAAAGCGACTGCTCTGGCGGCGTCGTCATCCTTGTCATCGTCATCGTTGTTGTGAACGTTGTCGGCGTTATTGTCGTCATCGTTGTTGTAATCGTTCTCTTTCTCATTGTCGTCTTCTTTCTCCCGTTCTTTTACGTCTTCTTCCTCGTCTTATTTCTCGTCGTGTTGATCCCCAGCTTGTCTTTCTCTTCTTTCATCGCTTGCTCCCCCCATTATGTTGTCGTTGTTGTTGTTGTCTCTGTCGACACCTCCTTCTCCATTTACCAACACCTAGAAATTCCTTTTTATTTCTCCTTCATACACATTCACTCATTTTTTTTTTGTAGTTGCTGTCACTGTGTGTTTGTCGCTGTGTTGTTGTTGCTTTTTCATTACCTTCCCCTTCGTGTATTTGTCACTCTCTCTCTCCTCTACCACTTTCGTCCCTCCCTGATAAGACTGAGTCTCAGTAGAATCCGATGAAATTCATTTTTGATGAAACATGATTATATCTCTTGTTGTTGTTGTTGTTGTTGCTTTTGTTACTGTTGATGTTTGTTGCTGCTGTTGTAGTTGTCGCTCATCATACATTAACATGTAAATGAATTTTTATTTTTATACAAATCGCATTACTGATGAATGCGAATGTAATAAAACAACAATCACTGTGTTAACAACAACAACAATAGCAACGATAAAAGGAAAAACCTTGTCATAGAGCCAGGTAAAAGGGGCGGCACAAAGATGAGGCTTGGGGCTTGGATTCAATTAGAATTCGTTTAGAGTGTAATTTTTTCTGCCTTCCGGTTGTTGGCAACAAATTATTATGTTTAAACCATGGTTCAAGGGAGTGGAAAACATGGCTCAAGCAAGTGGAAATCCATGGTTGAAATAATGATTTAAACCAATTCTTTCTTTCGTTCTTCATCGTGTGAAGAATTCTTTATATGAAGAATTCAGCCTAGAGTAAATCAAACAGGATCTCACTTGAATTGAGCTCACAGCTTCATCCACAGTTTGTCGCATAATTAATAGCGAAATCCTTAAGAGCTTTTCACATCGGAATGTTATTTTCATCGTCATCACAAGGATATTACATTAAAAATTACGCAAAAGGATTATGAAAGGATTGTCCACCAACGCGATTCGTCTGTCTTTCTGTGTATTTGTCTCTCTTTCTGTCTCTCTCTCTCTCTCTCTCTGTATGCTAGATTATTTATACGACATTGCATTGCAGGAATTTGCATAATTTTCCGAGTCGCGGAATGTGCCGGACACTGGGATCCAAGAGCGATGGAGATAGAAGGGGTGATACAGAGGTATGCGGCGGTGATGGAGAGTGAGAGAAAGAGAGTGAGTGGGAGCTGAAACGTGGTCAGATCTGCGGACTTCATTCTGGTCCTTGACGGCTGACATTGAGCCGGAAGGGAGTCATTAGCAGTTTCCCCCAAGGCCATGTGATGGAATGCTCACATGTCACAGATAGAGAGAGAGAGAGAAATATAGAGAGCAAGAGAAAGAGATAGTGAGATAAGCTGGAGAAATGAATAGTGAGATAGAGCTATAGAAATTAAATAGTGAGATAGAGCGAGAGCGCGAAGGAGATTGTGTGACAAATGGTCGCAAATTAAATATTAAGTGACCGCCATAAACGAAGACATGTGAGGACTATAAAATGTGAACAAATGGACAATGGTTATCGCCGAGTAGGAGTGGGGAGATGGAATTAAGAGGAAATGTACACACTAAGTAGGGAATTAAGTGGAGATTGCAAGAAAGAAGTGAAGCGATTGGTGGAAGAATGAACCCAGGGTGATTGGAAGACTGAAGCTTGGAGAGTAGAAGAATGAAGGCAGAATATTGGAAGAAGGAATCCTGAACATTGGATGAAGAATTCCAGAAGATTGGATGAAGGAATCCTGAAAATTGGAAGAAGGAACACTGAAGAACTGAAGATTGGAAGAAAGAATACTGAAGATTGGAATAAGGAAGCCATGAGATTGGAAGAAGGAAGCCAGATGTGATTGAATTCCATTTAGATCGAAAGAAACAAGTTTGAATGATGAAAGAAAGAAGAATGTAGAATAGAAAAAAGAAGGCTCAAATATTGGAAGCAGAAAATGCTCTCTGGAAAAATTCTCTTTCGTTGGAATCGCATCGTATAAATAGCCCAATGTGCCACCGATTCGAAAGAAAACCCCACTCAGAAGAAATATTTTCTCAATTTTCAATAGAAGTAGAGTTTTAGAAATGAAACCTTTTTCGTTTCATGTTCATACAGCAACGAGCTCTCCGAAGGCAAAGGACACAAGCCAAGGACTTCAAGAGGAAATGCGAAAAGAAAGAGTTGAAGGAAACTTTATGAATCGCATGAATTTTAAGCACGTGATAACGATGAAGTTTTACCAGTGTGTGTAAGTGTGTTTGTTCTAGAATGCATGACTATGGCTATGACTATGTATAGAATCGCCAGAGTTTGTGTTCTGGGGGGAGGCAAAAGTTTTGAAGACCCTACAAAAACTATTTCCGTATGTTTGTTTTCCTAAAAAAATTCCTGAACTTGACACTTGTGCAGAAGTTCTTTCGATTTTTCTTGCAAAATCTCCAACAAAAACGACTTTATCAAAAAACCAAAATAGCAATAAAAATTGTAGAAAAAACAACTATAGCAAAAACAACTATAACAAAAACAACAATTGAATCGACCCCAACAACAATCATAGGAGAATACGAAAATCCACTTGGCAGATGTTGAATGTTTTACTTAAAGTTGTTGAATTTAGTTTTGTTTTCCCCTGAAGAAATTTTTCCATTGCTTTCTCTCGTTGTCCTTGGTTCTTCGATATTTCCTTCTTCTTCAGGCATTGAATTTATTGCAGGACTTTGAAGTTTATTCAAGTGCAGACTGTGGCCGTGAATGGCATGTTGTTGCCATTTCTTGTTTCTCTCTCTTTCGTTCTCTTCCTTATTCATGCTCCCTCTCTTTGTTTCAGAATTCTTGTCAATATTGATCAATGTTTCCGTTGAACTTTTACGAGACTTTTGAAGTTTCCAAGTAGTTTTGCTTGATGTGATCGAGGACAGATGGAATTTTTGGGGATTATATTTGTACATTAGCTCATTGACAGCCGGAAGGACCGATGACTTTGGCCAATAAATAAACTAAATAAATAGATCTCTGTAGTTTGGGATTTAAGAAATTTTGATTTAAAGTCTTTCTTTGAATAGTTTGAGGAAGGATTTCCAAATTGAATTAATCTTGTTGAATTTAATTTAATTTAAACTCTGGGTTAACTTCGTTTCATCGATGTTTGTCGATGCTTCTCCCTCTCTCTCTCACTTACTCTCTCCCTCTTCCAAAGGGATCCATCGACAATGGTTCAAACTTCATTCGGCTGCAGTTGGTCCTTCGAAGGCTTCAAAGTTTTGTTTGTTGTTTTTGGTGGCATTTTCGCTGCAGTTAATTATTTTTGTTGTAATTTGGTTTTTTTTTTGTATTTTTTTATTTTTGTTGTATTTTTTTTATTTTTGTTGTTTTCCTTGAATATATTTCTGGTTGTTCTTGAATTTTTATTCGCTTTTATGGTAAACTCATTCTTGTTTTCGGTATTTTCCATTTTGATTTTGGTTTTTTCTACTTTGCTTTTGATATTTTTATTTTGTTTTTGTACTTTCTGGTTTTGTTTTTTGTACTTGTTTTTTTTTGTTTTTGTTATTTTCCCCTTCGGTTTTTGGTATTTTCTTTGTTGTTCTTGCTATATTGCCTGTTATTGTTTTCTCCTCAACAAATTTCAACAACTTTTATTTTAGACTCGATTTTGTTTTCGGTTTCGTAAATAAATTGGTAGGCGGCCACATCTCTGCCTCTCACTCTTACTCAGTCTACAGTCTATTTCACTCGCTCTCACTCACTTTATCTCTCTCTCCCTCTCTCTTACTCATTCTTAGTCACTTTGTTTTTGCCTTTTCTTCGCTCTAGGATGAATAATAGGAAGATGGAAGAAAATGTAGCACTCTTTTAAGACCTTCGATGCCGTTTCTCTTTACACAGCAGCCAAATGCAACAACAATTTCAGAAGTTGTTGTTGTTTTTGGCCATTGTTGTGAGAAGAGTTGTTGTGAGGATTGTTGTTGTTTTGAGAACTGTTGTTGTTCCTGTAACTTTAGTTTGTTCTTGTCAATTTAGCTTGTTTTTGCATATTTAATGAAGCCTAAAAATGCGGCATTTAAAAGGCTCATTAAGAGCCCTTGATTAAAAACTTCTTAATTACAGTCGATGCCGGAAAGGAGCCTAGTGTCTGTCTTTCTTTTTGTGTGGCTGTTTGTGTGGTTGTGTTGGTGTTAGTGTTGGTGTTAAAGTGGGCGTGTCGGGTCGTGGTCGCCAAAGCGAGACTCACAGATTACTTTTACGGCTGCCTGAATTAAAACAAAGCATGTGTTTCCAGCTGTAAGACAACAAATGGGACGGACAGAGAAAGGGAAAGATAGAGAGAGGGTATGAGAGTGAGTGAGAGCGAAACATTTGACCATCCATTGACCCTCCTACCTATTCCTCCTCCTTGCCTTGAAGAAAAAGCTTCCTTGAAATCTCTTCAAGTTTTCTTCAAGACCACCGACCATCGTGGTCTGCTTTCTGTTTGCGACACTCACCTTGTGATGTTGTCCTTCGAGACAGACTTCTTCAAGGATATCCACAGGAATTTTTCGAGAATTCTCTTGGCTTTGACTTGTAGAAATTCTCATTTCTCTTTAATCCGAGTCATGGACTCGATTTGATGGGTTTCCGACAACTGTGTGTTTTCAATTTTGTTAAGTCGACTTCTTGTGGTTGTTGAAATGGATTTGTGAGTATCTGGTGTTGATGGGGAAAATTCATAAAACCCATTAGAATACATAAATAAATGATGAGAATTACAACAAGAAAATTGAGTTAAACAAAAACTACAACAACTATGACAAGAATACAACAACAACAACTAGAGTATGACAAGAATAGCAGCAACTAATGTAAGACAAGAACAACTAACTTAAGACAAGAACTACAAATAATTAAAACATGATAATAATTATTTAAAGCTTTAATTTTCTAAAACAAGCAAGTTCTAGGGAATAAGGAAGGGAAGAGTGACAGAGAGGGAAAGAGAAAGAGCGAAGGAAAAAAGGAAAGAAAGGAAAAGTACGAGATGACAAGAAAAAATGGCGTAAAAGCACTCTAGAGACGAGTGGAATCGTGGTGATGAGGAATGGGGATCAATTTGCATGATGACCCCTATCTCTCACTGTCTCTCTCTAGTCAGTCCTCTCACTTTCATCTCTCTTTCTTTCTCATGGTCTCCTCTCTCTCTCTCACTCTTCCTCTGTATCTCTCTATCGGCCCCAACGAAGAAGGTGAGGTTTTTTGAATGTTCGCCAAACACTTCACGTTCGGAGATAAACAAGTGTAACTTGAACATGGAGAACTAAAGAGAGTGAGAGAGAGAGATAAGCTCTTAAAGATATGGGCCAGGAAGACAACGAGTCTGAGAGAAGGAAAGGATGAATAATTGCGCCAGAAGAAGAGTGAAAGGGAGAGAGAGAGTATTAGTCAGTTCACGAGAGAGTGAAAGTGGAATAATACTGGGTTATAATGGGAAATTTTATGGACAGCTGAGAGGAAACCGAAACAAATGTTGGCTAGATTCGGGGAAGAGGGAGGTGAGATCAAGTTAGACAGAGAGAGAGTGAGATTGAGCGAGGAAAAGAGAAAAAAGATATAGAGAGCAGAAGAAAGAGACGGAAAGAGATAGGGAGTGAAACAGATAGAGAGAGTGAAACATCAAATTGGCGGCAAATGAAATGCCACAGCATGTTTCGTTGTGATGCAGCGATTAAAGGATTTGTAGGCGAAGGAGTTGTCATCGTTGTTCTGGTGTTTTCTTTTTTGTTGCTTTTTGAAATTACTGTTCGCTCATACCCATCTGCCGTCAAGGCAATCCAGGGAATAGAGGAAGTCTACTATTTGATCATATTTTAATAATAGGGATCAATTTGTTTTAGATAATATAATAATGTCTTTGCGCTACTTTTTTTTAATAATTTGTTAGAATATTTATTTAAAAATTATACTTTTATTTAGTTTCTTTTATTGATTTATATAAGAAAAAAAAATTAATATTTTTAAATTGTTTACTAAAAAATTCAGATTTTTTAAATTCTAATGAATTGAACCGAGTGATAATCAAGGTATAATTATTTAGTTAAATTTAGTTAAAATAAAAAATAAAGATCATAGATTAAAATAGAGAAAATAATAGAAATAAAATAAATAAATGCATACTACAAAATCAACATTTAGATAATTCAAATGAATTAAACTTTGTTATATAAAAAATAATTAAAAAAATTATATTCACTGATTGATTATTGAGGAAAAATAAAAATATATTCAATTTAATTATTTTTATTGTAATTTGTATTTTTTATAAAATATACCAAACATTTAAATGTCTTAAATTTAAAATATTCAAAGAAGTAAATGCTACAAATATGAAAGATTTCGATTTTAAATAATTCGATTTTCTTCTTTGTCTTTATCACCAAAAGCATCGGCAACAATACCACAACAACAATGCAAACGACAAGGACAACAAGAAGGCCATTTGTCTCAATTGTCTGCAATAAAGACAAAGAGCAGTGCAGCAGCTCAACTCAATGGGCGAAAGGACGAAGGACCCAATAAAAAGTCCGAAAAGTAGCGGAATTTATCGAGGATTATGAATCATAACTGCTCGACAAAAACACAAATAACCAACAACAACAAAAACACCACCCAAAATGGTCTTCAAATAACAAAATGAACCAAAAACCTAAAAAAAGTAGATAAAAACATCCCTAAACAATAACAAAAAAAAAAGGACACCACAAAAAATAAATATAAAAACTCCAACAACAACAAAATCAAATTTTATGGCCAAAACTCGGAGGGCGAGTGTGAGAGAGTGAAAGGGAGAGATGGTTTGGTAGCCAGTGGACCATGATTAATGGAGCTTTTAGAGGATGGTTTACTAAACCAAAAGGGGATTCAACAAAAAGAACTAAACGAAACAAAAAATAAAATGAAATAAACACCATGAAAGTGCATCGGAAAATTGTTGTTGTATTTTATTTGAGAATTATATTTCTTCTACCTCCCCCACTCTTCATAAACTCCATGGCGTGTCCCACTCATTAACGTCCATTCGTTTCCACCTCAGCACCTCGAAACTCTCCAAAGAATCTTAAAAGAGTGGAGAATTTGCACAAGCCACCTCATTCTTTCCTTTTCATTCGCTTGCTGTATTTTATTATTCTTTCTCTCTCTCTATCCTTGCTGACCTCTCTCTCTCTTCTATTATGTTCGTGCCTTCCACCAAATATCGAAGTAATTTCGGATTAAGTTCATTTGTTTCTAGAGACTCTCGCGAACCCCTGAAGGGTTTCTTCTCATTCCCTTTCTCTAATTTTTCTTTCTCTTTCGTTCATCTTTCGTATTCCTCCTTCTACCCTTCCGTCTCCTTTTCACCACCCTTGTTCTTGCCCTTTATATTCTCGCCCTTTTTGTCAAAACTTCACCATCATCTTTTAATATTTCGCGTCTGTCTGAATGAAATTTTCGTCAACTTGGTTTGTGTTTATCTCTTTTTGAGTCTCCATTTATAGCTATCGTTTCGTCTACTCTTGGTCCCATCGACGACTCTCCCTTCATCTAATCTGCGTCTCCTCCTTCGTCTCTTTATTCTATTCTTCCTGCGGTTTCCAGCCACAGCCAATGAATAATGAGGTCGAAGGACCTCATCATGATCAGTTGGGATGCGCCGTATTGCTGTTACTGATGTTCTCGGTATTGTTTTTGTTATTGTTGATGTTGTTCTTTTACCACTCGTTTTGTTCTTGTTTCACTCCTAGTTACTTTTGTTGTATGTCTATGTTGTTGTTATTGATTCACTTGATGTTAATGAAAAATTGTTCTCCATGACTTGAATGGATTTTGTTTTGAGTTTGTTATGATAGCTTTTGTTTTTGTTGGAGTTATTGTTGTTGTTTGGGTTGTTTTTATTGTTGTTGTTTTTGGTGGAATCCATTGAGATTTATTATTGTTCTTGTATTTAATTTTGTTGTTTTCTTTTTTGGACCAAACTTTTACCGAAAGTTTCTCTCACCCTGGGTCGCACCTGTTGGCCCTATTTGTCGACCACGGCAGGAACGAAGGGCGAAGAGGTTTGGGCATTGGTTGGTGAACTTTTCAGAAGCTCAACGAAAAGTGAAGTTCACGCGAAACTATGGCATATGTAAATGCAAATGGTGGGTGTGTGTGTGGGTTTATAAGGAAATTTTTATAAAGCGCACCCAACCAACGAGCGACAAAAACTACAAGAGCAAAGGTAATAACAACAATTTTAATATGGTATATGGGTAGAGAATATACCAAAAGCAATGAAAATGGCAACAAAAACACCAATATTGAGAGCAACAACAATGCAACAACAACAACAATTGTTGACAATAACAACAAAGGTCGTTGCTAGCAGCTGCTGACCAATGCAATTTTCGCACTCAGTCACCGAACTTTTAACCAGTTGACCTCTCTCTCTCCTTCTCACTCTCTCTCTCTCGTAACCCTTCTCTCTCTCTCTCTCTCTCACTCTATCGCTCCCCCATGTCACCCTGCTTTTGTTCCAAACCCTCTGTCTCTGTCATGCAGTAGTTCTCGTTCGCACAAAGTTGACCAAGTTAATAAAAAATTTACGAGGTCCGCTGAGTTGAAACTTCGGCCAGTCATGGGTTATTGTTGCTTTTGTTGTTGTTTCCATTGTTGCTATTGTTGTCAATATTGTTGTTCTTATTGTTGTCATTGTTATTATTGTTGTTGTCTTTGTTGTTCAGTACGTTGCTATAGTTGTTGATGTTGATGTCATTGTTCTTGTTATTGTTGTCATTTTAACTCGTTAAACGTCCTTGTTTGCAAAATGAGCTGCCTGCGACGAGTCTCATTTAAAGAGAAGGACGATCTCCTCGTCGTTTATTTTGTCTTATTTTTCACCATCGAGAACTTTCAAAAGCAGGCTGAGCAACGAGTGGTGAAGGAGGTGTATGAAAAGAAAAAGGGAAGGAGAAGAAGGGTTCAAAAGGACTTTAATGCAGTTTAAAGTTAGTTCGCTTGGTGCACACGCCATGACTGAAGGATGGATGCATCCTGTGAGGACGAAACTTTGGCGACCTCAGCAATTGCAACTCACCGCTTCCGGTCCTTCCGGTCGATGGTTGGCAGTGTGGTTAAACGTGAGCAGAACTATGGGCGGATGAAAGAGAAGTCGGTAGATTGTGGTAAGTGTTGTAAAATTTATGAGATCCATCAAGGAGAATGAGGTGAAGCCGATTGAAGTTGTTGAGGTGAAGTCTTCGAAGCTGAAGGGATTTCAGGTGTGATGTGAAACTAAATCGAGGGATGAACATGTGAGGATGATCATTTAATGATAAACATAGAGGGATAAACAAAGATGTAAGCAAATTGAAGGATGATCATTGAAAGCTGAACGTGGAAGGAAGAATACTGAATGAAGATCATTGAAGGAAGATCAGTGAAAATAAATCATTGATAGATGAATATGGGAGGATGAACATGAATATATGAACATGTTGGAAGGATGAATATTTAGGAACGAAAATTTAAGGACGGACACTGGGGGAGAGGTAGGAATGATATGAGGTCCCTTTCTGGGATTTCCTGAAACTTTCCCTTCCCTCCACGTGCACCAAACCACAATCGAATCTTGTCATTGACTCCCGCTCGTTGGCTTCCGGTTCCCTTCGGCTCGTTTCGTTTCGCAACAATGTTTTGTAGGCAACACCATTTAATTGCTTTTGCATGTCTCGACATCTGGCTGACAGTCAAATTTCTGTCGCTCCATCAGGTTGACACGGGGTCGATGGGGGAGGGGACAAAGATTGGGAAAATGTAACACTTCAATCGGATCGGACGGATTCCGAGAAGTTCCCAGAGTTGTCACCTCAGATGACGATCTGGGGAGACACGTTTCATTCCCTCGACTCATTCATTCGATTTGGGGTGAACAAAGAAGGGCACGAGTCGAGACAACCAAAGGACACGCATCGAGACAAACGAAGGGCACGATTTGAGGTGAATAAATGGCACGAGTTCGATTTTCAAGTGGATTTTGCGGTTGAATTCCGATAGACTGGAGTCTTAAATAAATCTCTTTAACATTTAATTCCCTGGGTGGAGAATGGAGAAGATGTTCGTCTCGCCTTTGGCTTAGTTGGAATAAGAAATCGATTTCATTTCATTTCGAAATCAAAACGAAAACCAGCTGTTGCCAACAAGAACAAACAATGCAAAAAGAATTCATGTTGCCAACAAACAAAAATTCTTATTGCCAACAACATTTCAATTCCTATTGTTGGCTTGCCAGAAAAGCATCTGCTGAACCTTTGATTCCAAGCGTTTTCCTCGTAGTCCTCGTCGTCTTCAAAGACTTCAATTGTTTTCTTCCTAAACATTTTCTCATTTTTGCTCGCAAATCAATCGAAAGCACGTGTCGTCGTCTCATCCTGACCCTTAAGACTGGAAAGGGAAAGCGGAGAGGGAATGAAAATTTAAATCCAAGGAATTAATTCCACATGAATTGTCGTCTCTATTTGGATGGCTTTTAATTGATTCAATTTGTCAGCAATTGCTAAGATGAGGTATCGAGAGAGAGATAAAAAGCCAAAGTTTATGAGAGAAAAATACTTCAATTATCCTGAAATAAATTGTCATCTCACTCACATCGGATCGTATTCAATTTCAACTCAACTTTTTGAAACATTTCTACCAATGTTTATTTAAATCCTTTTTATATCCGTTCATTTATCCTTTCATCTGATCTAGTTTTATTGTTATTCTTTCCTTTTTTGTTGTTGTTTTTGAAGTGATGGCTTCCTTTTTTGTAGTTATTTTTGTGTTTTTGTTGTATGTTTTTATATTTGAAATATCCTCATAAAATATTATAGTGAAAATTTGTACATTTTGTTGTTGATTTATGAATGGATATGAAATTCTCCACTTGTATGGCAATCGAGATTTATTTGATGTCCCATTGCGTAGGTGTCTACAGGACATTTGCACTGTAATCAAGTGGCAAAGGACCTTGGCTGAAGGGATACTTTCGTTGGGATGTTCGTTTCCCTTTCATTGGTAGGGTCGACCTCGTGTCGTTGTCGTTCATTCGAGAGGTGGCTGCCCTCGTTTTATTTTAGGAGCCCGCCTTTTGTTAGGTCGCCCACACTTCGTTATGTGTTCCTGCCTTTTTTTAGCCCTCTGATTTCGTTTCCCTTTCCGGTTGTGACATCAGCACATCCTGTTTGACCTTGTTTCCGGACTTATTACACACTTCATTCATATCCTTTCACATCCACCCACTCTCCACATAATCTTCCACTCTTCCTTATCCAGCCTCCCCTATCTTCATCTTCTTTCCCATCTCTTTGGACTCATTTTTTTGGGACTCCCTTTCTTTTGACTCCCTTTCTTTTGGCTCCCTTTCTTTTGACTCCCTATCTTACTTATCCCTTCTCTCCCTACTTGTGTCTTCCGTAGGTTCTCCTCTGGTCCTCTATCTCTCTCTCTCTATGTCTCGCTCTTCCCCGCTTCTCCCGAATTTCAATAAAAAATCCAACCTTTGCCTGCCACTCAAAATATGAAAAATTCCATTGTGCATTTCAGCTGCAAATTACTTCCTTCATTCGTTCCAAATGGTTTTCTTCCATCCGATGCTCGATCCTGGGAATGGCAAAATACCATTTGCCTTCGTTTTTGTTTTTGATTTCGTTTCGTCTCAAGCCGTGCCATGCGGAGGCTGCTGATGGGCAGCAGCTACAGGTGGAAGATTCTGTGGAAAATTCGAAGTAGTCGAAGGTGGAAATTTGAAGGTCGACACCTCCAGAAGATCTTGTCAAATTATTCCTAATTACAACATGATACTTGAAACCTTAAATTAGTTTGGTTGAAACTTAATTTCTGTCGCCTTCAAAGGATTAAATTGTAGCTATTTTCTCCACTAGTCGCCTTTAATTAGTTGATTCTGAGATTCGAATGCAAGAATTCGATCCGATGATTGTAGTTATTGTGAAAACAAGAACAGTACAAACAACAACAACAACAAAATTAATAATCATAATGGCAAGAGTAACAACAACAATTCCACAAAACAACAATAATTAACCTGTGGAGGTGGAGGTAGACGACATTGTCAAGGTTGTGAAACGGAGAGAGATAGAGAGATGTTAATGAGGTGAGTGAGAAAGGGAGCTAGAGAGGGAGGTAGAGAGAGAGAGAGCAAGACCGACGGAGGATCACGTCTGCGACTCAATTCGACACCAGACTAATTGCTCAACTAATGATTCGATTTTGATTAAATGCTTCGGTCAACCGCAGCCACGATGGTCGTTGACCAAACACAAGGACAATCGATGGCAGGAAGGACGAGAAGGACTTGACGAAGACTGGCCGAGGAGAACTCGACGAAGACATGACGAGGAGGACCTGACGAAGAATGGACGAGATCTTGTGGAGGTGGGCGAGGTCTCGATGAGAACTCGACACAAGGACCACAGCAAGGACAGAGGTGAATATCTTGAGGTCTGTGGAGAAGCGTCGAGATCGGAAAGGGAGAACCTTGACAATCTTGACGACCGAAAATTTACAGCGAACGTTTTCGATAGAGACGAAAGACTACGTGTCATGAGTGGGCGGATAAGGTCAAAAACATGTAACAGTGTGAGATGGAGAGGGGAAGAAGTGTCAGCAAGAACGTGAGATGGTCGAAAGTGATGGAGAGAGAGAATCACCTGTGGAGGACGGCGAACTCAGTCGCAATCGAATTGAATTTGCCACATAAAAATTGTCTGACCACGGTATGTCATTGTACTGTATATGAGGACATGTCTGTATGATGTTTGTATTTGTGTGATATTTGTATGTATGTTGTGTATGAATGAAAATCTATCCACACGTATGAATATGCGATTGTTTGTGGAAAAAAATCTGTGTGTTTGCATGAGAAGAGCTTAGACAGAAATATTTCCAATCCAAAAATTCATGATTCATCCATTGTCCACAACGAGCGAGACGATGCTTCGATGCTTACCATGTCTCTATCCCTATCACTCTCTGCACTTCGGTCTCTCTCTTTTCTCTTTCTTTCCCACTCCTCCCCTCTGTCTCACGCTTCTGAGCTTCATTGCTCAAGTATTCGTATGCGAGAGAGTTTATTTGTGTTGGGTTGGTTCGGGTGTGTGCGTGTTTTGATTGTGTGCGCGGTTGTGTAAATGTGTTGACAGGTTGTTCGACGCACTCGAGGCGAGGTAACGTGGCGTGTCGGCGACATAATTGCCCTTCACAACAACCAAAACAAGAATAGCAAAAACAATAATAATACCAAGAAAATAACCACAATAACAACAAGAATAACAACAACAAAACCTCCCTTTCACCCTCTTTCTCATCACACGACGACTCATCGGACGTGCTTCGAGGACATTTTGGTGGCTTTCATGGTCTCGCATGTGTTCAAGGTCATCGAATGGGCAACAAATCCAACATTTGCATTTATCCCTATTCCCCTAACTCACCTCCCTTTTCTACCTCCTTCTCCACCTCCTTTTCTACATCCTTCTCTACCCCATTTTCAACCTCCTCTTCAACCTCCTTTTCAACCTCCTTTTCAATCCTCTTTTCAACCTCCTTTTCCACCTCCTCAATCCTCCTCAAACCTCTCTCCATGGTGACCTCAGTTCACTATCGTTTCTGTTGTTTTCATCTCTTCTATTGCTTTAACTAAATTTGTTGTATTTCATGATTTTGCTTGTTTTTCTCTATTGTTTTATATATTTCAAATATGTCGGTGTCGACAGCTAGGAGTCGGCAACGAGGAGCCGTGTCCAACCGAACCTAATTCCTCCACTCTAAGCCCAAGGACATGGGCAGCAGGTCATCAGGTTCGTTGGCCAAAATGAATTATGTTCTGGGGTAGCTTAAGACAAAGAAGACTCTAACTCGGTTCTGACCACGACGAAATATGGTCAAAAATGAAACAAAAGGAAAATAAAGAGGACAAAAGAAAAACCAAAAGAGAACAAAATAAAACTAAAAATTAAGCAAAAGAAAAAAAAAAGAAAACAATAGGACAACAAAAATAAAAAAAAAAGAAAACAATAGTAGAGTACAAAAGGAAAAAACAAAATAAAAGAAGTACAAAAAATCAGAAAAAGGAAAACAAAAACTAGCGCACCGGGGTCGCTTCGCTCCCCCGGTTTGCCTGGTCCACCCAGGCAAAATCTGTTAACTTCGGCCAGGCCGAAGTTTACATACCCTACACCCTGCATACAACGTTTATTAAAGGAAAAACAGTGAATTTCTATCAATAATTAGTGAAAATGCATCATTACACTTCAATGCTATTAACTCCATCGTGCGATTTTCACAAATGTGGCATCTTTCAAAAGTAAATTATATATTTGAAGCTATATTCGTATTCCAAACACGATTATACCCTTTTTTTTGTCGATTGTCTAATCTGTGAATAAGAGTGAAGTTAGGAATCTTATAGGGGCCCATGTTTCTACAAAACGAAGTAGTTCTGGTGTTTGCAGCATTGTGCCATTGCTAATATCTTGGAAGTGCGCATTAAAGCTCTGCAATTTATGGAAGAATAATTGAATCGATGATTTTTTGTGTGCCATAAAATACATTATGATTTTAGTTGCTTTTCATATTTTAGATGTTCATTTCAATGCAGACAAAATCTGATTCAACAACAGACTTGAGAGGGTAGAAATTTTCAACAATATAAAGTCCAGAAGTACTTGCTGCGCTACTATAAGCAACATATAGTGCCGCGTGACTGATTCCACTTTGAAGATGAACAGCCATTTGGAGATATGTAGCTCCCTGACTTTTGCGGATTGTGATCCCGTCAGCAGGGCTTGTATTCTCTCAATCGTCACCTGCTCATTACGTTTATATTGAAAGGATATAATCAATTTTTTATGGGCGTCCATTGAGGTTCAGATGGATGTGGTCTCTTTCTTCTTGCATTCAATCCCACCTTTCATCAGCTAATAACATCCATAAAGTAGTTGGATTTCTTGTAGATCTACGATTTTGTATGGAAGGTGCTCGTGTCCTATAAGAGATATTTTCCATTTGATTCTTGGGAACTCTTAGTAGCAATATTTAATCTAATAACTGTCTATATGGTTTACCATATCCAACATTGAGCTGTAGCTTTTGAGCTGTAGCTTGTCAATTTTTAGTATGTAAACTGGTATCGGTGGTACATGATCAGACGCAAAAATTCATCTCTATATATACCATAGTTTATCATATATACCATATTCAACTTTTGCGTTATATGGGAGGGCGATGTTATCCATTTTTGACTTGTAAACTCGTATGAGTGGAACATGACCACACACAAAACTTTATCTCGATATATACCATAGTTCACCAGATATCCCATATAAACCTTTTGCTTTATATGGGTGGTGGGCGTGTCCGATGGGCGATGTTTTCCATTTTTGCCTTTTAAACTCGTATCAGTGGAACATGATTACACACAAAATTTCATCTCGATATATACCATAGTTCACCAGATATCCCATATAAACCTTTTGCTTTATATGGGAGGTGGGCGTGTCCGATGGGCGATGTTTTCCATTTTTGTCTTTTAAACTCGTATCAGTGGAACATGATCACACACAAAATTTCATCTCGATATATACCATAGTTCACCAGATATCCCATATAAACCTTTTGCTTTATATGGGAGGTGGGCGTGTCCGTTGACCGATTACGTCCATTTTTACATACAAGTAGCTTATTAATATAGAAATACTAAATCCAAAATTTCAAGTCAGTATCTCTTACCGTTTCTTCACAAAATCTATTTCCACAGACAGACACACAGACACACAGACAGACAGACAGACGGACAGACAGACAGACAGACAGACGGACATAGCTAAATCGATTCAGGAGGTGACGCTGATCAAGAATATATATACTTTTCCATACCTACGACCTCTCCTTTAATGCGTTACAAACGGAAGGACAAAATGAATATACCCTTACCCACAGGGTGTAGGGTATAATAACTGCCTATATGGTTTACCATATCCAACATTGAGCTGTAGCTTTTGAGCTGAGCTGTAGCTTGTCAATTTTTAGCATGTAAAGTGGTATCGGTGGTACGTATCTGTGATACGGTGATCAGACGCAAAAATTCATCTCTATATATACCATAGTTTATCATATATACCATATTCAACTTTTGCGTTATATGGGAGGGCGATGTTTTCCATTTTTGCCTTTTAAACTCGTATCAGTGGAACATGATTACACACAAAGTTTCATCTCGATATATACCATAGTTCACCAGATATCCTATATAAACCTTTTGCTTTATATGGGAGGTGGGCGTGTCCGATGGGCGATGTTTTCCATTTTTATCTTTTAAACTCGTATCAGTGCAACATGATCACATACAAAATTTCATCTCGATATATACCATAGTTCACCAGATATCCCATATAAACCTTTTGCTTTATATGGGAGGTGGGCGTATCCGTTGACCGATTACGCCCATTTTTACATACAAGTAGCTTATTAATATAGAAATACTAAATCCAAAATCTCAAGTCAGTATCTCTTACCGTTTCTTCACAAAATCTATTTCCACAGACAGACACACAGACACACAGACAGACAGACAGACGGACAGACAGACAGACAGACAGACGGACATAGCTAAATCGATTCAGGAGGTGACGCTGATCAAGAATATATATACTTTTCCATACCTACGACCTCTCCTTTAATGCGTTACAAACGGAAGGACAAAATGAATATACCCTTACCCACAGGGTGTAGGGTATAATAATCACAACCAAAAGAATTTCAACAACAATAACCACACTTAACACCATTTTTGTGGATTTTCTTTCCTTCGATGACCAAACTAGAGACGAAGCTCGCCTTCGTCTGTCGGCCTCACGTTTCTTTGCGGTCAACAGCGATGGAAACATATAAAGAAAATTACAAAGGGAAGAGAGAATGTCAAAATGAACTAAAGTCTTACAAAGTATAGAAGTGAAATAGAACTAGAACGATGATGGTTGAAGGACGCGGTTAACGGAAGTGGTTAAAGGTTGGGTAGTTTGAAGAATGGGCAGGTTGAAGAATAGGCATGAATGACTCAAATTAACGATGATGGCTTGAAGGATTAGTTAGACAAATAGTTAAAGAAAAGAACACGAATGTTGTATGAAGATGAAGAGGATGGAGGTAGAAAAGATGACAATGGAGATGATGAAGATGGACTGGATAAAGATGGAGTGGACGAAGAAGGAGAGGAGAAGTGGTCGAAGGCGTAAAATGGACGTAGATGACCCGGCGAAGGAGAAACTATTGGATTCTCGACAATGAGCAGATAAAAAAGTGTTTCAATTGATAAACAAATGATGCATGAAGCTCAATCTGAGACAACATTTTTAGAAATATCATGGATATCTGAATTTTAGAACCTTTAAATAAATTTAGATATGTAATTTTTCGTTTTTTTTAAATTTATAAATCTCTAAATATCCACGAAAACAAACTTCATATTTCGAAATTCAGAGGAAAACAAAAAAAAAACAAGTTGCTAGACCGTTAATTACAGTTCCTTCTGTCCCTCCTTCTAGTTCTTTGTCGTCTTCTCCTTCTCGTCCTCTCTCTCTTTTTCTCTCTATCTCGCTCTGCTTGATTGCTGGTGGTCGCAGGTGCCGGTTCTGGATCCTGCGGGCTGAGCAGGAGTGGATTCGTCGAGCTGCCGAGCAATTAATTTAATTTCATTCATTTTTCATTCCTCCTTCGCAGGGGCGGAAAAGGATGCCAACAACAACAACAACCAAAATAACTATAACAGTAGCGGTGTCTGCAACAACAACAACATCAAATGCCTCACATCGAATCGCAAATGATTTCATTCCCTTGGCCAAAGGATCAAAGGATGGGTTCAGCGACTGCTGCGTTCAAGGACATTTCATCCTGTAGTTTGTTTGTTTATTTTTTGTAACATCCTTTATTGTTTCGAATTTCCTTTCTTCCTTACCGTTTTTCCTCACCTTCCCTTTAACGTTGTCTTCCGTGAATAAAGTGAAATAAAGAAAAATTGAAAACTTCTGTGGAATCGACTTGAATTTATTTTTATCCCCCCCAAAACGCGTACCAGGAAAACTGAACCGATATCTCAGGAAGCGAATCATCCTTTCTTCTTCTTCTTTGAGCTCACCTGCTCCGCGGCCTCGCCGACCAAAGGTTGGGTTTTGCGGAGGATCCGGCAAAAGTTGATTCATTTAGAAATTGCTTTCCTGGAATTCTAATGAATAGTTGTTATTTTTCGTTGAAGTTGTTAGTGTTTTTTATGTTGTTATTTAGGCCAGGTGGTCGATGGGCCTCTTCGGGTTTTTTTGTTGTAATTTTTTGTTCCTTTCGCTTGTGGTTTCTATCGTTCTCCCTTTCTCTTTCTCTCTCTCTCGTTCTCTGGGTCTTCGGGTCTTCGGGTCGATTTAATTGTGTTTGTCTGTGGTCTTCGAGAATCCTTTCGACACAGCTGTTGGGTCGTGCATCGTGAGTCAAGGACACGATTAGACCGGAACCCATGTGGGAGACAGGTGGAGGGCGTGGCGATTGTGGCTGTGGGGGTGGGGTCAAAAGGTCTACTCATATATTAGCGAAACTTTTAATTTTGTTTAAAATCCGGCGTCGTCGAAAGAGATTTCGATTTTGGGTCATTCGAAGGGAGCGAAAGGGTTGATAGAGTAGAATAAAAGGAGGTAGACGAAAGGACTTTGGGGCGAATGAAAGTACTCGGGGGCAGATGAAAAGACTTGGCTTAGATAAAAGGACTCTGAGGTGAATGTAAATCACCTGTGATGGTTTCAATGTTGACTTGTGGATTATGGAGAAAAGTTCGACACTTTGGGACGAACGTTAAAAGTTTAAAAATTTATTTTATGTTGTAGTTTTCAGACCTATTTCTACATTAATTATATACAGGTCGATTTTTTTCAAACTTTTTTCATCTGCTGAGTGATTGAGCCGCTTGAGGACATTCATCTGCAGCCCTTCGAAGAGAGTGAGGGAGGGAGTTTAACATTTTCCTATGTACGAATACAAGAATCCTATTAACGTTTTGCTTTCACTGTTATGAAGCTTTCGATGGTTGGTGCCATGACTTTCCAATGATGAGGAGAGGTTCGTGTATAAAATGTAAATTTATAAAAAAAATAGGCAAAGTTCCATAGGGTGTTTCACCGAAAGCTTCGGACAAAAGCTCAAGTCTGCAAAAAAAGCTGAGGTCGTAAGGAATAAAGGAAAAGAAGGCATAAGGCGTGAAAAATGCTGGAAGAAATTATTCTTCTTTATCTTTCTCATAAGCGCGAGCATGTTTTTTCTCGCTCGTTGCATCTTTCTCTATCGCCCTTAACTTTGCTTCAGTCATGTCTTTAGCCGCGTGAATATTGCGGATGTCATTACAGCGATTGGATTCTATTCTCCAATTTGCTCTAAAATTATCCTGAATAGTTTGCCTAAAATAACAGCAGTAACAAAAATAACCACAATAGTCACAACAACAATTGCAGAAGAAAATAAGAACAACAACAGTATCAGCGACTCTAGTAAAAGCAGTAACAACAAAATTATCATGAACTTCATCTAAAATAAAAACAACATAAGTCATCATCATCATCAACAACATCATTATCTACAACAGCATAAATAACCACTGAAACAACAAAAATAGCTTCACCATCGACAACACTAACCACAACAACAACATCATCATGACAACAATAGCCTCTCAAAAGCAACAACTAATGCAATTTGCATTTAATAAAACCATCAGCTTTTGCCCTCTCCATCGGTCCTTTGGCGACCTTCTATCCATAGCGAGGCCTGCATCGTCTGTCTCTCTATCTCGGTCTCTATCTCTCTGTCCCGCGATTCGATTCGTCGGGCGATTCGAAGAAGCGTCGACTTCGGACGCCGAAAACAGAATCTCTAATAGTCGTCTCGGTACTGAAGCTCCCCAATCTCATTCTCTTCTTCTCTTTCGCTTTCTTTTTTCCCGCCTAATATATCCCGCCTCGTTTACTTTAGGCTTTCTCGTTACTATTCTACTCTTCTCTTTCTCTTTATTTCCTTATTTTGTCTTTCTCTTTACCTATTTATTTTACCTTTCTCCCTATCTCTTCTTATTATGTCTTTCTCTTTATCTTGAAACTTTTCTTCCTATCTGTCTTTCTGTTTCCGTCTCTTGGCATATATCTTTCCCCTCTTCTTCTTGCAGTTCTCTCACTTTCTTTTTTCTAGGCTCTGTCGCTTCTCTTCTATCTCACCCTCTCCTTGTTTTCTTTTATCTCTCCTTTACCTCTTCTATCTCTTTCCTCTTCATCTTCTATCTCTATCCTCTTATGTATTTCGCAATCGTCCCTCATTTCTTTCTATTATTCTCTTTATCTCTCTCCTCCTCTTCTGTCTTTCCTTGAGTCGTCTGAGTCCTCCTCACCCTTCCCTCCCCTCCTATGACTTTCCCTCAGACGTTTTTCACCAGGGATCCGAGCCTCATCAACACCTTCATCAAACCTCCCACCACTCTAAGAGCCCTAGGGCTCCACGTCTCCGATGACTTCAGCTCAACCCAAGTTGCTGCTGTTCGTCGGCCGTTGCTTCCGTTGCTCTCCCTCCAACCCCAACCCCTCTCTCCAGCATCCCTCTCTCACAATCTCTCTCCGCCATCCTCTTCGCCACAATCCCTCCATCCTCATTTCCCCTCATCCGTGGGAATCTGCTGATTTTATTGCATCAACCGCAGACGCCGCGAGTCACGTTGAGCAGCCACGTGAGCTCAGTCTCAACTTTTTCAGTCTTCCCTCTGTCTTCTCCTTTTCTTCCACTTCCCTGCTCCTTCAACATCTCTTTTCCTTTCTCATCTCTTCTGATTTCACATCTCTTCTCCTTCAACACCCCTTCTGCTTTCTCATCTCCTCACCTTTCTCATATCCTGTTTTCACCTCTCACCACCCTCCAGCATATCTGGTTACAGGATGTTCGCGTCTTTACATAAGCGTCCTTTAAGTGGACGCGTAATTGCGAATGCCGTTACGTTCCGTTACGTTACATTACGTCGCCATCACCATCACAACCACAATCACCTGAAGCAAGAAACCTTCGTGCTGTTGTCGACACTTGACACGGATTTTCGCCTCGAATTTTCGCCTGATGTTAAAAATATTTTCCATCCAAAATAAAGCGAAAAAATGCAACAAGAAAACAAAATGAGAAAAACACCAACAAGAAAATAGTCTCCGAAAATGGAACCGGAAGCGTTTAAGGCCAGTCAGACGCCGATGTCGACGCAGACTTCGACGTCGACGCTGACGACGACGTTGATGATGACGCTTGGGTCCACTTCAGGTTCGAGTTCGGGTCGACGATTGCTTTTATTTTCGGTTGGCTTCCTTTGTAAAGATTGTTGTTTCAGTTGTTGCTTTCAGTTCTTGATCTTGTTGTTCTCTTGTTTTTGTTGTTTAGTTGCTTAAATTGTAATTATTGTTGTTGAAATTGAGGTGAATTTTCTTGTTGAAATTTGTGTAATTTTTCTTTAAATTTTTGTTGTTAAAATTTTTATTGTTGAAATTAGTTGCAATTTTTGTTTTAATGTTTGGTTTTGAAGTTTATTTCTTTTTTTTGTGGTTGAAACTTGTTGTAATTTTTGTTATTGAAATTTTTGCAATTTTTGTTGCTAAAATTATCGCAATTTTTTCACATTTAGTTGTTGTTTTTAATATTCTTATTTCAATTGTCGTTATTTTTGTTACTTAAATTGTAATTGTTGTTGTTGATGTGGTTGTTTATGTTGTTGTTGTTTTACTTCTTGTAGTAGTTGTTGTTGTTTAAATTACAGTGGTTTCTGTTGTTGCTTTTACAACTGAGCAAAAGCTCGCACAGCAGCTGGTTACGAAGGACTCCGAACTTCTCTCCGAATCCACGAAGAGAGAAAAGGTGTGAGAGACAGAAAGAGAGAGGGATCAAAAAGAAAATAAGACCGAAAAAAATGAATTGGAGAGAGTGATGTACAAAAAAAGTCAGAGCGATATATTTTTTTGTAATTGTTTTATTTCCTATCGTCAATTTTTCTAACACGTCTAATTATCGTCCATCGTTATCAGGTGAGAATCTCTAAACAATTTATAGCTCATCTCAGGATCTTAATGCAATTATTTGGATTATGTATTATTTATCTCCCTATCTCCGAGAATATTCGGTAAAAATATATCATGCACAACTCCTGTGAATTCAATTACCATTTTTCTCCAATATTTCGCATTATCATTCATTTCATATTTGCCATATTTTCTCTGGTTTCATTCATGAATATTATTCCTTATTTCAATATCTAATTTTCTTCCACCAAAATTCTTTGCATTATTATTTATTAATTATTTGCGTAGTATGTCACAAACATCCCACATTTTTTCCATCACTTCATGGTGACTGAGGAAATAGATTCCCATCTGAAGATGTTTGTCATCGTCAGAAATTTTGTGATATCCATATCCATACACATTTCGTGGGTC
This sequence comes from Coelopa frigida, assembly GCA_017309665.1. Lineage (NCBI taxonomy): Eukaryota > Metazoa > Arthropoda > Insecta > Diptera > Coelopidae > Coelopa > Coelopa frigida. The sequence goes on along the minus strand of CM029561.1, from coordinate 36,923,536 downwards.
GTCCTGTAATATTTTATCTTTCCTTGAGAATATAGCGAAAATTTCATAATATTTTCATATGTGTTTTTGTTTATATTTTTGGGGTTCTGTGTTTGCTGCTCATGTTTTTATTTGGGTCTTTGTTGTTGTACCTCGCTGTTGTTATTGTTTTTGGTCTATATTGTTATTGTTTTTGCTCTCTCTTATGATTGTTGCGACACCCTTTTATTATAGCTGGGACTCCCTTTTGTTATTGTTGTTACTCTCTGTTGTTTATCTTTCGTTACTTTTCTTGTTATCATTGTGATTTTTGTCATCATCATCGTTGTTGTTTGTTCCCTAATATTGCGATTTTTCGTTGTTATGACGGTGTCGTCAAATCAATGTCAGCTGTTGTCGTTCCCTTGTCCACCTTTTCCTTGTTACAACGGTCGGCTCGAATATCCTTGTAACGGACACAGCCGAAAACTGCCTCCCCGCGACCGTCGGCAACGCCGTCGCGGCCGAATCCACATCGCCATCGTCCTCTGCAATGATAACACAAATCAGCTGATATCCACAAATATTTGCCAAACAAAAACAAGATTCCTGCGCTCTCTTTTGCTTTCTCTCACTTCCTCCAACTCACTAACTCTCACTTCCTCCGATTCACTCACTCGCACATCCTTCGGCGACCTTTCCACCTCTCTTTCTCTCTCTCTCTCTCTTTACCTCCCTTCCTCTCCGCTCTCATCGACCGTCACGTGTTCGAGTTCGATTTCTCTTCGGAAACACTTTCAGCTTACGTCCTCTGAGATGGTGGCTGGGACAAAGAGAGGTAGAGTGCGTGAATGAAAGAGAGAGTGAAAGCTCTCCCTACGCAGAGAGAGAGAGATAGAGAGAGAGAGGACTCCTAAAGCTTTCGCACCAGTTACAGTTACACAAAAGGAGCTCCCGAAACACGGCAACGACTACGGCTTCGCCTCATTCATTTCAGTTCCCGAGAAAATCTGAAGGCGTCTGGTCGGCTACCGGAAGTCAACGTCTCGTGCGCGTTCCGTTCTTCCTCTTCGTCTGCAACATCTCTATTGGTGGTAGTAGTAGAAAGAAAAGAAGAAGAAGAATCTTTCCTTCGGCCCATACCAAAACAAAACCTGGTGAAAGTGTAAGAAATAAAATCGAAAAAAATTCAAATAAATCATTTATCGCATTGGGGTTTGGCTGAAGTGAGAAGCAAAAAAAAAAAAAGAAAGGTGAAAAAGTGTTTGTGAAAAGTGTGTGAGTGTATTTTGTGGTTTTTTTTTTTGTCCTTACGACCCGGTCTTCGTCCTCGGCAGGAAGTCCTTTGAGGATGTTGACGTCGTTGTTGGTGTAATTGTTGTAGTTAATTTGTGGGATCCTTGGAGATTTCACCAAAGGATTCAATTGCAAATGAGGGCAAAGAACAAAAAGAAAAAAACTTGTTTGAGACCAAAAACATTAACATTTGCCACAAACACAATAACGAGAAAAATAAAAACAAAATCGAACAAAATAACAACAACTTGGACGAAAATAACAACAATATCGAGAATAACAAAAACGACAATATCGGCAAAAAAAAAACAATCGTCAACAACGAAAATTATTTCGAAAATAACAACAACAATAATGATCAATTCCATCAACTTCATTATCATCGTCGTCGTCTTCATCTCTTTTTTGTTGTTGTTGTTGACGTCGTCTCTGTCCACTTCCTCCTGTGGGTGGGTGGGTGATTGTGTGTGTGCGTGTTCGTGTGTGTGAGTGACAGCACGACACTCTGACTCCTTCAGATTCAATTACTATTGCGTGCGTGTGTGTGTGCGTTTGCGTCGCTCTATATGTGTGTGTTTTTGTTTGATGAAAGACGAGAGAACGAGGAAAATGTTGCGAATAAAATCCCCAAGATAAAAGAAAAATTAAGCAACGAATCGGAATCGCAGAAAATAAAAAGGGCATAGCAAAAAGTAAAAACAGAGAAGGGAGAAATAAAAAAAGAAACTAAGAATGAGAAGAAATAAAAAAGAAAAAAACAAAAAAAAAAGTAATAACAAATGAATAGAAAGAACGAATAAAAAGAAAGAGCAAATAAAAAGATATTGAAAAGAAAAAAATAATAAAAAGTAAAAATAAAATAAAAGGAGAGAAAGAATAAAAGAAAGAAATACTAAATGAAGGAACAAATGAAATGTATAGGAAGAATAAAATAATGACGAGAAAGAAAAATAAAAAAAACAATGAGAAAGGGAATATCAACGAACAACAATAATAACAACAACAACTACTACAACAATAACGAGGTCGAAGACGATGCTGGGGAATTGAACTACTTGGCGGTATCCGCGATTGAATGAGAGTTGAACGCTCTCTGAGAAGGGAGAAAATTAAGTGGGGGAAGAGAGAAAAAAGAGATGAACCAGAGGAAGAGTTGGAAGAGAAGAAGAAGAAGAAGTAGAGGAGGAGAAGTAGAAGTAGAGGAGGAGAAAAAGGAGTAGAGGAAAACAAGAACTAGTAGAAGGGCAAAATGATAGAGAAGCAAAAAGTTGGAATATTCATTCGCTATGAGTCCGCAGTCATGAGAACGACGGAATCGATGGTCCTTCACTGATTTCACTCTTTCGCAGACGACAAAGGATCGTAATTTAAAACTTTCTCCACTTCAGAGATCCTTATGAGGACGAATATCGAATATGAGGACGACTGGAGAAGTTTTTTAGATTACGCATATTTTTAGAGCTCTTGAATATTTTCAAATATAACTTGAGACGATGATTTGAAAATCATCCCAAAGAGGAAATCGAAGAAAAATTTAAAAGGAAGACCTAGAAGAAAAGAAAGAGTAAACTAAATAAAAAAAACAATGACAAAAATATAGAAAAGAACCAAGAGAATAGCAAATAGAAAAACGATTCTCGAATCCACCTGAGCCGATGAATCATGGGCTAAATGAAGGCAATAGGAAAATAGAAAAAAGTAGAATCGACTGAAGCATGCAAAAAGGATATCGTGTGAGTGGGTGTATGTGTTCGTGTGTGTGTGTGTGGAGGAGGGAGCCGCAGGAGGGACGAAGAAAATCCAATCGCCGGGAACTTCCTGGGGGTGGAACGTGTTGCATTTTAATTTCGTTTTGACACTCGTTCCCAACCTAGTTTTTTTTGGTTTAGTCCTTTTTTGGTTTAGTCCTTTTTTGGTTTACTCTTTCTTTATGACTTTTATTTTCTCTTCCGTTCTTTTCGTTCTTCTTTTTTCTGTTTTTCGCTTGTTTTTATCTTTTTTTGATTTTTTCTAATTTACGTTTCGATCTTCGCATTCATATTTCGTGAATCCACCACGTCTCCATCCCCACCTCTGAATACTTCCTTTCGGGCCCCAGTAATTCGTCCGTTTCCGCTCTGAAGCACCTTTTTCCGCACCACTAACGGGTCGCCATTTTTTTGTCCTGCAGCAGTTACCAACAACAACAAAAATAATCAAATTTAACTACTCAGTGAACACCAGCAAAATATAGCCAAAGAGTGAGAGAGAGATAAATAAAGAAAAAAAACCTACGGAAATCAAAATCGAAGACCATAAAAAGACGGTCGTAGAGTGAATCGTGGTTGAGAAAGCGAGACGGCAAAAAGGTGCGAGTGAGAGGGGGTCGCTCTCGGTCTGAGTTTGTCTCCCATAGCGACGGATCGTCGGAACGACAAGAGACTGTGGGCGAAATCGATGGATTATTCGAGTTTCGAGATATATGAACGTTAAGCGACGGGATTTAGCAAATTCGTTATGCACTTGATTCGTCTTCGTGGAACTCCAGCGATGCAGTGAACGAATCTCCAAAGCCGATTAGCATGATCCATGGTCACGGAGCAGGAGGACAACGAGGAGTCACAAATGGTGAGCTGCGATTTTATTACACTTTTGATAGTTTAAATTTTAATTTATTTATTTAAAGAAGTTTAAGTTTTTTTATAATTTTAAGTTTTGTGTGTAGTTTTTGAAATTTGTTAATTTTTCATTTTAAAACTTTTCAATGTAAAAATGTAATTTAAAAATTTCTCACCAAAGAAATAATTGAATTTTTAATTTTATAATTGAATTTTTAATTTATTTTTATTTAACATCCTTAATTTCAATTAATTGATTATCTTTATTATTACATTGAAAAAAGCTCTTGAGAGAATTGCGTCCGAAAAGTAAAATAATATTTAACTAATTTTAGTTTTTTTACATTAATTTTTTCTCCCAAATTTAGCTTTTCAAAAATTAATTTTGAAAAATATAGTAAAATTATTTATCTCGGTATTTCCTTGCTTTGATTGATTCTTGCACACAAAAGCAAGACAGCGAAGTGAATTAGATGTGTTGTTGTTACATTTGTTATAGTAGCATTTGTAGTTGTTGTTGTCATTTTCTTCTGCAGTTCGTTCCCAAATGAGTTTTTGTTGTTGCCTTCGCGTGTATTATAGTTTTTTTGTAGTGAATTCTAGTTATTTTTTTTGTGAATTTTAGTTGTTTTTGTTGTGAATTCTAGTTGTTTTTGTTGTGAAAGACAACGTGCAACTTTGATGGATTTATGTAAAATCTCACGACAGAAAGTCCTCCTCACCAGCCACGTCCCACGCCTCATATCCGCCCTCATCCATTTTCTCTAGCCGTGTGCCACGAACAAGTGAGTAGTGAGAAAAGTCGTGAGCAAGAGTGAGACGGTGAGTTAGGGCCGTGTTTATCACTAGTTGACTGTGCGGCACGTGATGATAAAGTTAATTTTTCATCTGAGCTTCGGGATCCTTGGAGAAAAGCTTCCGCAAAAGAGATAAAAAAGACAAGAAGTGGAGGGCCTGAAGTCATTAGCATTTTTTCTCTCTACTTTAGTTTATTCATAAAATTGTTTAATTTAGTATGAATTCATTAGATTAATTTATTATTCATTAATATTTTAATTTAATATTCATAAATTATTATTTTTTTCATTAATTAGTTTAATTCAGTATTCATTAATTAGTTTAATTCAGTATTTATTAATTAGTTTAATTCAGTATTTATTAATTAGTTTACTTCAGTCTTCATTACTTAGTTTAATTTATTATTCACAAATTAGATGAATTTTATATTCACAAATTAGTTTCATTTATTATTCACAAATTAGTTTCATTTATTATTCATTAATTAATATTATTTTTATACTAATTTTGCAGGGAATTTCCTATATGTAAATCGTGTCCTTTGATTAAAATTAATGAAAATCCTTTTCATTTGCCAAGGACACGCCACGTCTTTTCATAGTTTCATTTCATGTTCGCTGCCAATAATCCTTGAGTCCTTTGGCGGCACACCTGTGTTGGGTCTCATCGACGACGAATGAATAATTTTTGCAATGTGCCAGGTGTGAAGAGCTCTTGTCGCCCCATCGCCCTTCATCCATGTTTCTCTCTCTCTCTCTACTTCCCATTTCTCCATTGTTATCCTCATTTTGTAGTTCATATGACTCACGGTCTCTCGCTTCGTTTCCTTCATATGCCCATGGGCTTTGAACATTTCCTCGATTTCCACAGTCAGTCGGATGATCTCGACCTCTACTGCATTTGCTCAACCACAACTACTTCTCATCTCTTCACAACTTCTCATCATTTCTCATCTGCTTCCATTCAATGGAAACCCATCGAATCATTCATCATTGTCGTCTCCGTTTTGTCTGGTCCCTTTGATCCCATCTGATCAGCCTGGGTCGATGCTCCCTTTCACCCTTTTGTTCCTGATTGAGACCCAGTTCAAATTCCATTTCCTTCAATTTGCTTGCTCTATTGTCATCTCCTTCTCGATTCTGGTTCTTTTCTTTTTGTGGTTTTTTCTCCACCTCTTCAGATTTTCTCCTCATCTTTGGTTGTTTTTTCTCCTCTTCAGCTTTTCGCCTCATCTGTGGTTATTTTTTCTCCTGTTCAGTTTTTTCTCCTCGTCTTCGAATTTTTCTTCTCTTTGGTTTTTAGAATTCAACTCTTTCTCATGCTTCGCCTCAATTACTTTCTATTTTTATACTTCTTGGCCTTCAGAGAATTCCCTCCGCTTTTTGTTTTTCATTATTCTTTTGATCCCAGCTTGAATGTGTCCTTTTTGTCCTTGGAGAACTCAACTTCTTTAATGAACTCATTTTCTTCTCGCTTTACTTCATCTGACCTAACGAAAGGAAGTCCAAAACCAGGATGAAGGTGGGTTTAAATTTCTGCGTGAGTTTAAATCCTCTTCGTTCTTTGACGGATCTCTGTTCTTTATTTTTTCCTTTATTATCATTCAGTCTTTGGACTTAATGTCATCGTTTTGTGGCCATCATCTCAGCTTTTTGTGAACGTTAAATCATCCTTCTTTGGGCTTAATATCATCTCCAATAGGCTTCAATTCACCTTTCCTTGGACTTCTTCTCTTCTTCTTTCGACTTCTTTTTATATTTCTTTGGACTTATTTTCATCCTTCTTTTGACTTATTTTCATCCATCTTTTAACTTCTACTCATCCTTCTGAGATTTTCAAATCATCCTTCTGAGATTTTCAAATCATCCTTCTGTGATTTTCAAATCATCCTTCTGTGGATTTCAAAACTTCTTTTGGACTTATATTCATCCTTTCTGGTTCTTCTCAACCTTCTTTCAACATGTTTTTAACCTTCTTTAATTTCCTTCTCATCCTTCTTTGGACTCTTTCCAATTTAAAATCTTGTCTCGTCCTCGACCCAGGTCTCGATGTTTGCTTGTCCTGTGTCGTCGAAATCTTTGCTCCAGATAATAAAGTTGAACCTTTCAATCATTCTGTACTTCGCCCTCTGTTTCTCTCTCTTTTTCTCACTAGCCATCTCGCTGTGGGTTTCCTTCAAGCCAAGTCTCTTCTTCAATCCTTCCTACGTCTCGTCCTTCGGTGGTTCGTCTTCATCCTCGTATTGATAGTTATTTAGAACTCTTGTCAATGTGGCCTCCTTTTCATCCTTCGTGTCCTCCTTCTCATCCTCCTCTTTCGCAGACTCCTCCCGAACTCGTTTTGCATTTTTTGATTGCTTAAGTGTGCGTGTCTGTGTGTGTGTTTGTGTCGGTGCGTGCTGCCAACACCGAGAAGGCAGACAGGAGGAGGAGGTGAAGGAGTGGCGAAGCAAACACCAGGCGAAGGACTAAAGTCAAGACTAATGCAAGGAGAGGCTTGGGAAAGAGTCGAAAAAGGATCAGAAAGGAGGAAAATTAAACGAGGAAAAATCAAGAAAGGCATGAAGGAGGAATAGAAAGACAAGAAGGAGAAATAGAATTTGACGCCTTTCTAGGTAGGAAAGAGAAGAAGAAAGAAAAAAGGAGAGAACGAACAAAGGAAGAAAGAGCGAACGAGCGGAAGGAAGAAAGTATTCGTCTCTTTTTTGCTTTCGCTCAAATTAAGGATGCCTGCTGCATGCTAATGAAGCCATCTTCCTTTGTCTCTAAATTCGTCCTTGTCCGTGTCTCTAACGCCACGCCCATCGCCCACACCTCAAACGCCTCGCACTTGTCATCGTCAGCCGCCTAAGTACGATTGTATGTGGGTGTGTGTGTGTCTCAGAGTGCGTGCGTGAGCGAGACAGAGAGATCGCTTGCGGCTGCTTTATTTGATGTGTTGAAGTGTTTGCGAGTCGCTGCTTCAAAAGTCAATGACAACGAGCGCTCGAATCCTTTGTTTGTCGGCCTCGTTGCTGTCGATGGAATTCGACTTCAGCTTCTTCATCTCTTTCACTGCGTGTATTTCGTCTTCTTGGTTGACTTTCGTCGTCGTCATGATTGTCTTCGTATTCTTGGTAGTCTTGGTTCTATTTATCTTTCGGCGGTTGTCGTTCTTGTTGATCTTTATACAATAAACGGAGCTTCTGTTTTGTTCTCTTTGAGTGGTTTGAAACAAAGGCTTGGAGTATTTTTTTTTTTTCGTCTTTGGGACAATAATTTTACATTTAAATGGTTTTCAATTGGTCTTCTCAGAAGTCTTTAAATGATTTTTAAATGATCAAAGTTCAGTTCCTAAAGAAGAATTGAGAGCTGGAGGAAATATATCATTGCTAAAGTAGTGAACTAGTTTAATATTCCATTAATATTTATACATTTATCTTATATTTTTTCGTTATTTTTAAATTCGATTCTTCCATTCATTTCAACAAAATGTAAATAATAAATAATCGATTAAAAACAAACCAAATCTTAGGAACCTTTTTCAAAAAGGACAAGTACAAACACAAACATACAAGCTTACGTCTTCACTTCCTTACTAACACACACATACACACACACATAAACCGACCCACACACTGTCGCCCACTCACTTACTTTAGTCGAGCTTATTTTAAGCTCTTCTTCTTCTTCTTTGGTTTTTTCTCTATTTTATTTTCGTCCATTTTCTATTTGTTATGATTTCATTTCCTCCATCGCAGGTGCCTTCTGTTTTGTTGGTGTTGTTATTGATGTTGTTGTTGTTATAGTCATTTTTTATTGTTGTTGTTATTTTTTAATGTTGTTATTATTTTTGTTGTCGTGAATGCTAATGCTTGGACTCGGTGACTTCCGGGCGTGAGCGAAACAGACTTCGTAATAGTGTTTATGTGTATTTGTGTTGTTATTGCCTGCGCGTTTGTGTTAGTGTTGTTGTTTTCATATATGTATGGATGTATTTTTTGTATTATTTTTCATGTATTTCTTTTTTTGTTATTTTCCATGTGTTGCTTTTGTTGTTATTTTGCATTGTTGGTATTTTTTTGTTATTTTTCGTATAATTTGTTTTTATCTTCATATGGATATTCCGTTGTTGTTGTCACCTTGTTTACGTTTCATTCGACGTTGTTTGCGTTGAGCTCGATATTTTTTTCTATTTTCTCTCGCTCTTTTTCCCTACGGCTTCCTCACTATCATCAACGTGTCCCATTTTTTAATTTTTTATGACAGTTTTTACTATTTTTTATTAATTTTTTCGATCCTTTTTTCCCATATTGAATTTACGAATTTCATTTTCCACCTCACCAATCGGTGACTTTTTTATTCCATCTAGTTTTTTTTTCATATCCACTTTTTTTATTTGTTCTCATTTTCTTTTTTTTTTTTTAGTCTTTCTCGGTTTCTTTTTTATTTTTTCATCTGTCGCAGTTTTCAATTAATATTCATCTAATTCCGTTTTCATTGATTGTTTTGTGTTTCACCAGAGCTGCAGAGATTTTGTTGTTGTCGTCGATGTTGTTGTTTTTACTGTTGTTGTTCCTGTTCTCATTGTCGAGGTTGCGCCAATTGTTGTTTACTTTTCTGCGGATGTTGGAGTTGTTTGATTTTTTCTTGCTTGTATTTGATAATACATGAATTTATGTAAATCGATCAATGATGCAAAATGGGACACCAAAAGCAAATACAGAAAATTCAGTACATTAAAATATGAATAAAAATATAAAAAAAAATATAAAAATATAAAAATAAATTAATATAAAAAATAAATATACAAAATGAATAAACATAAGAAAATTGGAATAATAAATACAATAATATATGTATTAAAAAAATATTATATTGTATTAAAGTAATATTAAAAAAATTAATAAAAAATATTAAAATAATATTCAGAAAAAAAATAATGATAAAATCCTCGCGGCCAATAAAAAACAGCTCCATGAAAATATGGCAAAAAAATGTAATTAATTCCGTTTCACTGCTGAAACCAGAAGCTTTTCTCTTTTCCATTATCGTTTCCTCACGTTTTCCGCTCGTTCGCCGCACTTTCGTTTCATATTCGTGTCTTCGCCTCAAGGCAGATAGAGGATATAATGTGATGAAGTGGTCTATGAGAATGTCCAGCGAGACAAGGAGGGAGAGAAGGAGAGAAAGGAAAAAAAACCACTAACCACCTCGGACAGCTGCAAGTGGCTAATTAGCCTCTAACCGCGTTGATGGCAGTGTTTAACGAGGTCGTAAAAAGGAAATAGATTGCGACTCATTATTTGAATTCATTAAAGCACTGCTCGACTTAAATCCTAGTAAAATACGCCAAGTAAAATTATTCTTCTGAAATTCCCCCACATAAATTCATTCAAATAACGAATGAGTTGTTAATTATTCAAAACAAGAACTGCATTAACATCCTTCAAAGGATAAAACTGAGAACCTCAACCGGATTCACTCACCACTGACTCTCATTCAGAATTTTACCTTCAAGACACTGAGATCTCGTAAAACCTCGCCCGATTTCCTTCATCTTCTTCTCTTTACTTCATATTCGTCTCTTTCCTTCATCTTCTTCTCTTTAGGGCTTGATTTGCAATTGTGGATTCATGGCTTTTAAATATTTAACAAAAGCCACGTGCTAATCACCAACTCGTTGGGGGATCCTCGGGAACGCAATCGTTGCCAACTCCGTGGGATAGCAATTAAGCCGCAAAGAAATCCGAGGCTTTCCACATCATCGCGATGAAGATGAAAAGAATCATCAACATTATTCTCATCATCAAGTTTTCACCGACATCATCACAAACGTCGTCACAAACATCATCAGCAATGTCATCAGAAACATATTTATCACAAACATCATCACAAATGTCGTCAGGAACATCATCATTGTTGTCATCAACAACATCATCATCATCACATACAACAATTTTTGCTTCGTCTTCTGAGAATTGAGTTGGCATTGAAAATTATTGCTGTTAACAGAAGGTCAGAAATGGAGAAATGAGGAAAGGGAGGAAGTGATCAAAGGAGAGGAAGTGGGTAAAGAGAGGGCGTGAGTCAACGGTGGGAGTGAGGGGAGGGATGTTAAAGGTAGAGGGAGGCAGATGGAATGATGCGACAAACACAGCTCTAAGCAAATAAAAGCTTAACGAACCCTGATTGGATTCGACGCGGTGGTGACTTCAGGCAGCAGGCGCATTAGAGGCCAACAAGCAAAGGATTAACTGTCCTCGGGGGAGGTGAAACAGGAGGTGGAGGAGGAAAAGGTGGATGGAGAAGAGGAAAGCACAAGAAGTGGGCCGAGGGTGAGGAGGAAAAAGTAATTAGAGCAGAGATTTAATTGAGGAATTAAAGGAGGCGATGGGAAGGGTAGCGAAATTAAATAGGAGACTGTGAGAGGAAAGCCAGAGAGATAGTGGGAATGGTGGATAGCGAGAATGGTAGATAGATAGAGAAAAGATAAAAAAAGAGACGGAAAATGAAGGAAGGACAGTGGGAAGTCAAGTGTTGAAGTGTAGAGAAGAAGATGCTGAAGGTGACAAGCGAAGGAAAAGGATAATTTAATGGCGAGTGAGTGAGAGAGTGGAAGGAAAATATTAGAAAGAATTCATAAAAGCACTCAGTTAAATAAGGGGGGAACAAAGTCAACTAAAGAACAGTCCATCGAAGGAAAGTCCACAGAAGTAAAGTCCATCGAAGAAAAGTCCACAAAGAAGTAAAGTTCATTGAAGAAAAGTCCACAAAGAAGTAAAGTTCACTGAAAAAAAGTTCACTGAAGTGAAGTCCACTGAAAAAAAGTTCACTGATAGTCCATAAAAAAATGCACTGAAGAAAAATCGCCAATGATGAATAAACCTGCGAAAAAAGTCAAAGGACAAGTCGTAAAAGTTAAGAAAGAAAACTTGATGAGAGATAAGTTGATGAAAGAAAGAACGAAGAAGTCAAAGAATTTCAATTCGAAAGTACACTTACTTGGATTAAATGAAAACAAACTAGCGCACCGGGGTCGCTTCGCTCCCCCGGTTTGCCTGGTCCACCCAGGCAAAATCTGTTAACTTCGGCCAGGCCGAAGTTTACATACCCTACACCCTGCATACAACGTTTATTAAAGGAAAAAGAGTGAATTTCTATCAATAATTAGTGAAAATGCATCATTACACTTCAATGCTATTAACTCCATTGTGCGATTTTCACAACTGTGGCCTCTTTCAAAGAGAAATTATATATTTGAAGCTATTTTCGTATTCCAAACACGATTATACCCTTTTTGTGTCGATTGTCTAATCTATGAATAAGAGTGAAGTTAGGAATCTTATAGGGGCCCATGTTTCTACAAAACGAAGTAGTTCTGGTGTTTGCAGCATTGTGCCATTGCTAATATCTTGAAAGTGCGAATAAAAGCTCAGCAATTTATGGAAGAATAATTGAATCGATGATTTTTTGTGTGCCATAAAATCATAATGTGCCTTTAGTTGCTTTTCCTATTTTAGATGTTCATTTCAATGCAGACAAAATCTGATTCAACAACAGACTTGGGAGGGTAGAAATTTTCAACAATATAAAGTCCAGAAGTACTTGCTGCGCTACTATAAGCAACATATAGTGCCGCGTGATTGATTCCACTTTGAAGATGAACAGCCATTTGGAAATATGTAGCTCCCTGACTTTTGTGGATTGTGATCCCATCAGCAGGGATTGTATTCTCTCAATCGTCACCTGCTCATTACGTTTATATTGAAAAGATATAATCAATTTTTATGGGCGTCCATTGAGGTTCAGTTGGATGTGGTCTCTTTCTTCTTGGATTCACTCCCACCTTTCATCAGCTAATAACATCCATAAAGTAGTTGGATTTCTTGTAGATCTACGATTTTGTATGGAAGGTGCTCGTGTCCTAAAGAGATATTTTCCATTTGATTCTTGGGAACTCTTAGTAGCAATATTTAATCTAATAACTGTCTATATGGTTTACCATATCCAACATTGAGCTGTAGCTTTTGAGCTGTAGCTTGTCAATTTTTAGTATGTAAACTGGTATCGGTGGTACATGATCAGACGCATAAATTCATCTCTATATATACCATAGTTTATCATATATACCATATTCAACTTTTGCGTTATATGGGAGGGCGATGTTATCCATTTTTGACTTGTAAACTCGTATGAGTGGAACATGACCACACACAAAACTTTATCTCGATATATACCATAGTTCACCAGATATCCCATATAAACCTTTTGCTTTATATGGGAGGTGGGCGTGTCCGATGGGCGATGTTTTCCATTTTTGCCTTTTAAACTCGTATCAGTGGAACATGATTACACACAAAATTTCATCTCGATATATACCATAGTTCACCAGATATCCCATATAAACCTTTTGCTTTATATGGGAGGTGGGCGTGTCCGATGGGCGATGTTTTCCATTTTTGTCTTTTAAACTCGTATCAGTGGAACATGATCACACACAAAATTTCATCTCGATATATACCATAGTTCACCAGATATCCCATATAAACCTTTTGCTTTATATGGGAGGTGGGCGTGTCCGTTGACCGATTACGTCCATTTTTACATACAAGTAGCTTATTAATATAGAAATACTAAATCCAAAATTTCAAGTCAGTATCTCTTACCGTTTCTTCACAAAATCTATTTCCACAGACAGACACACAGACACACAGACAGACAGACAGACAGACGGACAGACAGACAGACAGACAGACGGACATAGCTAAATCGATTCAGGAGGTGACGCTGATCAAGAATATATATACTTTTCCATACCTACGACCTCTCCTTTAATGCGTTACAAACGGAAGGACAAAATGAATATACCCTTACCCACAGGGTGTAGGGTATAAAAACGCTAATGAAATGGAAGAAAATTCATTGAAACTCACGGATGTCAAAAGGATGTTATTATCGTTGTAAGCAGGAGTTTGTTTTTTTTGTATATTGCTGTCATTGGAATTTACTTCCATCGACTACTCGAAGGTTTAATTTTCCAATTATTTTATTTCTCATTCTGTGTATTTGTTTTTTTTTCTTCTCATTTGATTTTATTTTTCCTCATTTCTCAAAGTTGATCCTTGCAAAGCTTCGAACATTATCGCAACTTGCAATCGCTGCAAGTTGTTTTCACTTCTCTTATTCCTCCTCCGACTACTACTAGAGATGTCGATATTTTTCTTGTTCTTGCTTCTGCTACCGCTGCTGTTTTATTATTGTTCTTTCAGTTTATGTTCTTGTTGTTGTTCATTGTTGTTGTTGTTGTTCATTGCTACAGGTCCGCGCTCGCTGTTGGAGCCCTGCCATTGATGGACATCAGTTGGCGTCTGTCCTCAGAGCTTTCGCATGCCTGTCTGCGAGTTTTGTCTTCATTGCTCTCTGTCTCCTGCTTCCCAGTTGCTCTGTCGTCGTGTCGTCCACCTCATCATTCTCTTTCTTCTCCTGCTTCACCTTCCTCTCCATCCCCTCCTCCCCATCGTCTTTCTCCATCCTCTTTCTCCATCGTCGTCCTTTGTCTGGGCATCGTCCTGCTTCCCTCTCTCATCGATAGACTTTCCTCTCATTTGTCTCGTTTTCATTTCCCTTCCTTTTCCGTGAACGTGGCCATGGTTCATGATTCCTATCTCTATCTCTGTCTCTTCTCCCTCAATAATGATCTCTTCTCCTCTCTCGATGATGGTCTCCTCTTCACCATGATAATATCTCCTCTCTCTCTCTCTTTCTCTCGATGTTTGTCTCTTCTTTTCTCCTTTCATCGTCCTGAGTGGTCGTCTCTTGGTCTTCAGCACGAGCATCCTCGTCATTCTGGTTGTTGTTTTCATTTTAGTTTTTATTTTCGTTGTTGTTTTCGTTGTTATTATTGTTATTGTTTTTTTATTGTCATCGTCGTTGTCGTCGTCGTCGTCAGCGTTGCCGAGTGAGTGACGGAGTGTCTCCCGATTGCAGTGATTAAATTGCATTCAATGTTGTCTTTCACTGTCTGTTCTTTGTCTCTTTTCACTCACTCCTTCTCCCTCCATCTACTTTTTCTTTTTCGGAACAGTCATAAAAATTACAACAACTGCAATACAAATTAAAACAACAACATCATCAACAACAACAACATGGACAACAACATCAACAGCAGCCGCATCTCGATCGCAGTCAGTTTTACGACTTTTACTTTTCGGCTATCTACCATCCATACATCTATCTATCTATCTATATAACTATCTATATAACTATCTCTCCGAGTGCCGACGACTTCGCTTCCATTCGTCAGCAGTTCGGCGAGTGCAAATTGTTGTAATTGCATTTGCTGTGAAGGACATTTTAAGGATAGTCGCGAAGTTATAGAGGAAGGGGTGTATGAGACAAAGAGCGACAAGTATAGTTTCAGAAAGGAGGTGAGATTGAGAAAGAGTGAGATTAAGATGGGGAGTCGAAGTAAGAGGGATGGAGTGCGGAACAGTAAGAGTGACACAGATAGGAAGACTGAAGGAAGAGAGAAATTTACAGGATTCTTTGTGAAAGTGAAATGCAAGAAGTTTACTTTGTTGCATCGAGTGGTTTCGAGATTAGTGTGAGTGGCTTGACTTTATCTCAAATTACTCTCTCACTCTCGATTTCTGTTCCTCTCTCTCCCTTTCACTCTCACTCTAGCGAGCCTTTTCTCTCTCCCTCCTCATCTCAATCCCTCTCGAAACTCACTTTCATTCAACGAATTGAGTTTCATTTCAACTTGAATTTCATTGCAACTTGAGTCATAATTCAACTCATTGTTGTTGTTTTTATTCTGGTTGTTGTTTTTATTCTGGTTGTTGTTTTTATTGTTATCGTTGAGGACTTTTGTATTCATTGAGCTGGGTGTTAGTGTGTGTGTTTGTGTAGTGGACGAAATAAATAGCTGTAGAAGTTCTTCATCGAAATGGAGAGCTTTTTGAGTTTGGACAACTTAAGTGGGAATAATAAAAATTATCGTAAAAAACTATATATGTGATAAAATTTAACAGACTATCGGGAATTTACCGTGATTTGACTTTTCCGCTGACTTGCACTTCGTTCAATTCCAGCATCAATAATTTTTGTTCGTGAGGTTCATTCCAATTTACATTCAACTATATTTCAGTTATCTCCACTTCAATCTAATTTTTCTTCGCCAATTTCGAATTTTAATTTTTTTTTTGCATTTGCATTTACTTATATTTCATTATAAATTCACTTGTATTTCCATTGAAATATAATTCTATTTCTTTTTATATTCACTTATATTTCAATTAACACATAATTCTATAAAAATTTAGATACACTCCTACTTTTTACATTCAACTTCTTTTAATATTTATATAATGAATTCTATACCAATAGTTAGGAACTATATTAGTTACTGAAATTGAATTGAATTGCAATTGAATGGTTAATATTTTCAATATGGTTTCAATTATCAATTTTTATTATTTTCAATATGGTTCAATTGTAATTGCATGTCCTAATAAATTCCAATTCAAAACTTCATTCTCATTCCGTTTTCCATTCCACCTCCATTTAGAGTCTATTTCCTTCTACCTCCTTCTTTGATTTTATCGAGACACTCGCTCTCTCTCTCTACCTTTCCTCTTACTCTCACTCTGCTCTATCTTTCTCTCTCTCTATAACCGACATTCAGGTTGTCGGCTATAAAAATATTTTAATGTCGCTCATACGACCTGTTGATTCGCAATGGCTTCTCGTTCTGATTCGTCGCTTCGAATTGATTGCCAATGAGGAGATCTCCACCTCCTATACGTGGTATTAAATACGAACTCTTTGCTAAATAAGGAAATCCTGCACTTGGCAACTGCGGCACGAGGAACAAAGCGAACCTCGTGATAGGCCAAAGGGGAAGGAAGAAAGAGTGGAAAAACTCGTTTAAGGCGCACATCAAATTGTGGCAGAGAGTGAGAAGAGAGGGGGAGGGTGATAAAGAGAAAGAGAAGACGGAAGTGAGGAGGGACATTGTGAGAGAGAGAGATGGAGTGAGCACGTGTTGATTGCCGTCTCACCTAATTTCCCGCTTCACAACACGACCACCGACAGGTATGCGATTCGATCGACAGAAGCCAACAGGAGCTGTGGCGAAGAGGAAAAACCAAAGTATATGAGAATCTCAGAAGAAGGAAACACTGCGCAAATTAATTGAAAGTGGGAACGTAATAGGGAGAGAGAGGAAAGAAATAAGATAATATTAAATATATTTGAATGCATTTTCACAGAAAATTTTAGTGTTAAAATGTGAAAATTATAATTTTATATCTATAAATTCAAATAAATTATAAATTAAAATATTATGAAAATTAAAAATTTATTTATATTAATAAATTTTTTCCATTAATAAATTAATAATATTCAAATTATACCTTTATTTAACTTTCTAAATATATTTAACCTAGTCTCCTAGTCTAGAACTCCTAGTTGAAATCTCACACGTGCTGCAACTAAAGGCTAATGAGTCAATCTAACCAAAACTCGCATAGACAGAGACAAACACACACATACACAAACACTAACAAACTTAAATACAAACACGCGCAAGGAACTCCAAACGACCAGAGATCAAATATTTTTCTTTTCTTCGCCTCGTTGTGCGAAGCTCATTTGCGGTTCACGTGCTGCGTTCGTTCTCAACTCAACTGTTGCATGATGGTCCAAATGTCGATATATATATGTGTGTGTGTGTGTGTGTGTGTGTCTGTATGTCCATGTGTTTGTTTATTTTGATGTGTGTGCACTTGCGGCTTGCACTTGTATGGATTGCACTCGAAGCTCTCGGCTAATGGACTCAATGGAACAACACCAACGAGAGAAGGGAAAATTTCAACAACTGCGAGTGGGCGAATGTGTTTCGCCATAATTCGTTTGCATTAATTAAGGAAATTTTCATATTTTTCCCTACTGATTTTCTCTTCTGATTTTCCGTCGATATTTGCCTTGTGACCTTTTATTTTACACAATAATAATTTCCACAACCATTTGCGTTTTTTCTTTTTCTCTTTCTGATTCCTTCACTTCATTTAAAAAAACACTCATCATGGCTTATTTTGATCGCGAGCTCTGGACAAATCCTTGATCCTGATGAAACCTTATCTATGATGGATCCTTGTCCTTGATGAATCCTTTTCTATAATGAATAATTTTTAAAATGATTCTCTAAATTGTTTTATATAATTAATCCCACGATACATTTCTTTACCACTATGGATCCTTGTTCGCTAAAATCTCGAGATCGACATTGAAAAATGCTACAATTTCATTCTGATACACAAATTTTCACAAGAAACCACTTCAGAAGACTGCAGCGAGTTCTAGTTAAATTTCTTTCAATTCAATTTAATAAAATTAAATTCTCTTCAAGAGGATTTTAGGACGAGCAACGAAATCCTTCCGCCTTTAAGTTGCTCAACCTTTGCTCTTAAATTCCTGGAAGTCCTTCGTTCACTTCTGACTACTCTGGGCTTCATCTCATCAACTTGTAGTGGTTTTAACCTCAATGGCTTTGGGCTTTTGCCACTGACTCCTGTTTGGGATCCTCGCCGGCGGTCGGATCATCGTTCGCCTCGTCCTGCCTTCGGGTTGGTGGAGCCTTTGACAAGCTGGTGTCGCATGTGGCGTGGGTTGCTCCCATCTATCTTGAAATATCCTCGTCTATCCTCTCCTAACCTCTGCTGTCCTTTTCCGCCCTCTCCTGCGCTTTTCTGTTCTCTCCTGCATTTTCCTCCACTTCGCTCTTTCTGCCCACATCAATGTTTTGAGTGGCTTCTGGCTATATTGTTGTTGTTGTTCTTAAGTGCTCTCTACTCACTTACATATGTGCATGTGTATGTTCATGTGGTTCTTTGGTCATGCTCTTGCATGCGGCGATCCATTTTGAAATAATTTAATTGCATGAAATTTCAATTTATTACCGTTTTCCATCTCATCTCTTCTGCTTCGTTACGATCTCTCGATTTTCCCGCTCTTTCTAACATTTGCTCCCATTTAATTTTCGTTATATTTCTAAATATTCCCAAGATCTTCTTCCTGTTTTTCACAGAAACAACATAGGAATGACAACAACAAAAACATTCAATTAAAATAATTGCTGCTCCTTCGCAAATAAACTTCGAGTCGTTGTCGTCGTTGCCCCATGACTTGCTGTGATGATGATATACATATGTATATATATGTATATGTGTGTATGTGTTTGTCGGTTGTCGAATAAATACCTGTGTTTGTTCGTATGAATGTTTGTGAATGTGTGTTGTGTGCAATTAGATTTGAGGCAATCAAAACGGAAAAATGATGAAATCCAAATTCATGCAAATTCTCCATCAACGCAGATTTTTCGTGGTTCCTTTTTCATCCTTCCTTCTCAGATTCCTGCAATTTGTGTTTCTTCCCTTCACCCTCTCCCCTCTCTCTATATCGCAATCTCTCTCACTCTCTACACCCTTGTCTGCTTTCGTCCTTTGGCGGGGCTTCGTTTGATTCGCTGTTTTAATTTCTCATTTTTATTGCTTGATTTTCGAGTTGTTGTTCTGTTTATTTCTGTTCTCTTTGTTGTTGTTTTCTTCGTTGTTCTTCCCTTTTTTTGTTGTTCCATTTGTTGTTCTTCCCTTTTTTTGTTGTTCCATTTTTTTGTTTCTCCCATTCTTGTTGTTCCATTTGTTGTTGTTTTTAGTCCCCTCGTTGTCTGGAGGTTTAACTTAATCCAGGAATTTCTTGGAAGGCGGAACCGTTGGGTGGGCGTAGGCAGAGTTGCCACATTTCGAAAGAAATTAACTTCGGGCTGTGGAAGAAAATTTGCATAAAAATATTTTTTCGTGGACTTTTATTTGTTTTGTCAGAGACGACGGCGACAGAAGAGACAAAGAAAGTTATGAAGTAATATAAGGAGTGGGAAGAGAAGTGAAAGGAGGAGACATATTGAGAAAGTATGAGATTGAGAAGGAAAGAAATTGAGAATGATACAGATAGAGAAAAATATGTGTGTAAATAAAACCGTGAGTGGGCGTGGCAGTGGGAGAAAGATAGAATAATTATATCTTTCTATTGTGACTAAACAAAAAAAAATTATAAAATATCCCTCCCCCATTCCCTCTCAAATTAATTAAAAATCATTTCAAAAAAATAAATCACGATTCATGGAATTAGGAAAAGATTTACATATCTTTATTTGATCCCTTAATAATAAGAAGAAAATATTATTTTTCTTTTTGTTTCGCCTTATTTTCATTGTCTTCTTTTTTCTAGATTTTTTCGTTTTTTTGTTTTGTTAATTTTTCTCTCTATTTCAAAAGCTCCAAAGCGTGTAAAGGCAATAAAAATATAAAAAAAATCCCTTGCTCTTTGAAGCGGAACGAAATCGGATGATTTTTATTGCATTTTCCCTCAATGCGTGATTCGTTGTTGTTATTATTGTTGTCACTCTTGTTACCGTTGTTTTTGTTGTTGTTATTATTTTTGATATTTTCGATATTTTGCACACAATAAATTTGATTGACGCCTGGGCAAATGTTTTGTTTATCTAAGTTCATTCTTTGCCGAAGTCTTGCTCTTTCTTTTTGACTATCGTTTTTTTCTCTCCTAGTTTTGAATTTTCTCCATTTGCCCATGTTTTCGGAGCTTTTCCTCATGTAGTTTCCTTGTAGAAAAATCTCTGTTCTCTCTTTTGCATTTGTATTTCCTCCTTCTATTCGTGTTGTTTTCTTTGCTGCTTTTTCATGTTTCTTTTATCGGTTTACTCTTCCTTCCTCTTCGTCTTCCATTTTCCTTAATTCTTAGTCTTATTTTCTTCTCACTCTGTCTC
The DNA here is from genome assembly GCA_017309665.1 of Coelopa frigida. NCBI lineage: Eukaryota > Metazoa > Arthropoda > Insecta > Diptera > Coelopidae > Coelopa > Coelopa frigida. The sequence continues at coordinate 36,903,062 of CM029561.1, read as the reverse complement.
TCTCTCTATCTCTGAATATCTCCCTTTCATTTCATATCCCTCTCTGTTTCACTCCTCTCTCTCTCGCTTACTGTTTTCTCTGCCTTTGTTTTCTCTCTCTTTCTTTTCTCTCCTTAGCATTTATGGTCTTTCTCTTTGCCTATAGATTTTGATTTTCTTGTTGTTGTTGTTGTTCCTCTGTTCCCGTCGCCCTTCATCTTTTTCGTCTCGTCTCGCTTCCTTCGTTCTTACACTCTTCCTTCGTACCTTCTCTCTTCCTCCAGTCAATGGCCGAGTCATTTCTCTCACACCATGTCTCTCCCACTCAGTTTAGAGCCTTAAAACGGTTATTGTTTCGGTCAGAGGTGTCGGCCTCGGTCTCGGGGTCGACTGAATTGGAGCGTGTGTGTGTGGCTGGCGCCGGTGTGTTTGTGTATGAGGGCATGTGTTTGGGTTTAATCGTGTGTGTGTAAGTTGTTTGCGCGGTGTGGTGAAGTGAAGGAGAGGTCGAGATTGAGAGAGAGAGAAAGGGAAAAGGAAACCGTGTGTGTGGCGTTTTCAATTTCACCGAAACAATAAACAAATATTTATGCGAGGATAGAGGGATCAGTTCTAAGCACAACAACAACAATACAACTAAAACGCAACAAGAACAAAAATAGAAAGCAACAAAAACAGAAATAAAAACTCATAAAAAATAAAACATGAAGCTAAATAAAAAATCTCCGCTAGAAAATCCTACAACGAAAAGAGCAGCAGAATAAAAAGAGCAAAATTAAACAGAAAATAGAATAGAAAATTAAATAAAAAAATGAGAAAAATTAAACAATAAAGAATGAAAAACTAAAAAGAGGAGAGCAAAATTTAACACTTGAGGGCGAAAATGAAATGAACGGGAATTTTAATTATAAATGTAAAAGAGCAATAGCAGAGAATAATAAAAACAATTCTATACAAATCAAAAAATAATAATAATGAAAACATGAAAAATAACAAGGAAAAGAGAAAAATCTCTTTGATGATGCAGTGGAGAGGAAGAAAGAATTTGGAATTTAAAGCAAGCTCTTTTAGGAACTCGTTAATTTATTTGCGGTTCTCCTTGTTGTTCAGGTTGTGGTTTTGTTGATGTTGCAGCATTTTTGTTCTTGCTTTCTGGTTGCTTCCTTGCTGTTTCTCCATTGTTTTTATTGTTGGATTGTTGTTTTTGTTGTAGTTGTGGTTGATGCTCTTCTGCTGCTTTCTTGACCAACGAGTGCAAATTAATTACAACAAATCCACTCATATGCTGACGACCAACTGTGTGGGATGAAAAGAGCAAAATACTAGTAAATTCAAAAAGTGAGAAAAAAAAGCCAGAGAGATAGAGTATACGAGTTCTAGGGAGAGAGAGATTGAGCGGAGGAGATTGTGAGGAGGAGGAGGAGAGAGACAGAGAAAGAGAAAGGGAGAGACAGGGAAAGAGACTGAGTGCGAATAAATGACTGTGGGAGTTAACAAATGCAACGAAAGCCTTCGTGTGTAATTAATTTCAGGAACTTTATTTTGCTGCAAAGCTTTACAAATGATTTTTCTAGTTAATTATTATTATTTTTTCTATCATTATATTTTTTCATATTATAATTTTTATCATATTTTTTATCAATTTTTATATGTCATATCATTTTCATCATATAATTTTCGCCATATTATTTTCATAATATAATTTTAGTCTATCATTTTAATCCTATAATTGTTTTCATATAATTTTTATCGTATCCTTTTCATAATATCATTTTGTCATTGATTTAACAAACAATTGATTGATTTAATTTTTTTATTTCATCTAACTTTGGAATTTTTTTAAACTTATATGGTTTTTCCTCTGAATTATGGAATACTTTATGAATAATACTAGTATTTAATTTACAGACTATTATTTTCAAATGTATTTTTACAAATAATTTAATTAATATTTCTGCTTTTATTTCTATTTGATGCCTGTGATTTTGTAGTAATTTTTGCATGCAATTCTCATTGTATTTTTAAATATTCCCCACTTTTGTAATGTTTTTTTAAATTTTTTTTTCCATATTCCATATTTTGTTTCCATATTCTGGGTGAAATATAATATTTTCCTGATTTAATTGCTTCCCATCGTCGTTTTCTCCACTCCACCTATCAGCTTTCATCAGTCCCCAAATGTTTTCTCTCACTCTCTCTCCACTTCATCTTCTCCACCTTCTCATCTCAATCTTAACAGCCCACGAACCTCCAACGCCTTGTCTCCGCCCACATTTTAATTCGATTCCATCGCAATCTTCAAAGGATGACCTTTTGTAGCCACAACTTTTAATCTCTTCCTGCAGAACCCTCATTTTGCGAACTCCTTTCTTCGAATTTTTACCGCCATTAATAAAGGTTTTCTATTCCAATTCTTAATCTCATAATTTTTGTTTTTATTGCTATTGTTGTTGTTTGTTTTTTCAGTTGTTGTCCCTTTTCTTGTGATCTCACCTTTGCTCTGAAAGAACAACAACAACAACTGGATGTTGGCTCTTTGTCCAAAAGTTTTGTCGGCGTCGATTTTGACCAAAATTGCGAATCCAGCTCGAGGGCTCGAAGGAAGACCGAAGGCCGACATTTTAATTTAACGATGACAGCGCTAGTAGGAAAACAACAACAAAACAAAAACATCAAGAAAAATAATAAGCAACAACAACAAAACCAAAAATAACAACAAGAAAAACACTCGTAAAATTACGATAAAAGAGCAAAAACAGGAGGAAGAAATAGAGAGTAAAAGGGATGGAGAGATATAGTGGTAGAGGGAGAGGGAGACAGAGAGAAAGTGAAAGTAGAACAGCGAGAGAAGCGCAAAAAGCAAGTCGTAAAAATAAACTTATTAAAACTTTCAAGGATACAAAATAAATATATCCTTTAGACGCACAAAAACACACGCACTTAATTCAGGAGCAAAACAGACAGTTGAGAGCGAGTGAGAGAGAAAGAAAGAAAGAAAGAAAGAGTGAGATTGAAAGAGAGAGGGATTCACACGCGCTGCTATTTAAAGCCCAACGTTCGCCTGCGACCTTTGCGAGTCCTGCGTGAATTATTTTGTCCTTTATTTGATTTTATTTTCGCCCTCGAAGAACTTCGCCGAACCACTTGTTTCTTCCTCTGCCTCATGCAAATTATGTTTACACGCGCTCGCATACAAACACTAACACACTCACTCACACACACACTAACATTGATTCTCACAGGAACTCACACACACACTCATGTGATGAGACCAACTCAATTATGTTGTTTGGGCCACGATTTTCCATGTCGAGTCGTGGCAACGAACGAACGAATGAACGACAACAACAGCCCTTGGATTCCTCAAATTCCTCGGATAGGCGAGGGGTCGGGGCAATGTGGAGGCGGGGGCGGAATGAAAGGAAGGAAGTAAGGATTGAGGGTCGAATTTCTCGAGGATCTGAACCCAACCACAATAACAAACGAGTGAAGAACAACAAATGACTGAATAACAACAAAATTAACAACAATGACAACATCGACTGAATAACAACAGCTGACTGAACAACAACATTTGACTGAACAACAACAACAAACGACTGAATAACAACAATAATATCAACAACAATGACAACATCGTCAACTACAACAGAAACACAAACAAACAACACAAAACTTGTCAGGATTCCAGGTCCTGCCGGGTCCTCGAACGAGAAACGACCATCGGCATTGTCGTGACCTCGTCGTCCTCTCTCACTCTCTATCTAGCACTCTTTCTCTTCTTGAATCTCTTCCTTCTCTATCACTCTTTCACTCCTTCACTTGTCCTCTCTCTCTATCACTCTTTCTTCTCTTTAATCTCTCACTCTGTCTCTTCATCTCTCTTCATATATTTCTCTATAGAAGGTGGTGAGGAAAGTTTGCGAATGGCTTTTGTTATGTGTGTCGTTGTTGTTGTAATTGTTATTCTTCTTGTTGTTGTTGTCATTGTTATTCTTGTTGTTGTTATTATTATTACATTTGTCGTTGCTGTTCTAGATTTGAAGAAACTTTTTAGTAACAGCAAATTTTATTCTGGTTCGAGAGGTTGTCGAATCTTTTGAAGTTGTTGTCATTATTTATGTTGTTGTCTTTTTTGTTGTTCTTATTCAAAAATATTATCTTGTTGTTGTTTTTTCATTACTACTCTTATTAATATGATTAAGTTCTTCTTGTTGATTTTATTATAATCAAATTGTTCCTGCTCTGATCCCTAATTTATTATTATTACCATATATGTTGATGTTGTTGTCGTTCTTGTCATTTTAATGTTGTTTATTGTTGTTGTTCTTGTCATTTTAATCTTGTTTATTGTTGTTGCTACTTGGTGTTGTTGTTGTAACTTGTGTGCGGTCAATGTTGTTATTGCTTATTCTTAAACTTTTTGTTTCTTGTCATTACTTGTTATTGTTCTGATCAAGTTATTGTTAATATATTCTTATTTGCTTCTTCTAACTATGGTTAAATTTTTTTTTGTTTTTTCTTACGATATGATACCAACTAAAAATTTGTTTATATTTTTGTAGTTCTCTTCAGGATGTTATTGATCTTTGTGTTGTTGTTATTTATTGTTGTAGTTCTCATTATTATCATCGTCGAGATAAAGTTGAGTTTGTTTTTCGCATTGTTTGGTGTTGTTGTTGCTATAGTTTCGATTGTTGTTGCTCGTTTCGATTGATGTTGCTCCTACTTGCCGTAAACTTTGTTAACCCTTTTTTCATCCTTCTTATAACGCTTTCTTCCCACTCTCTCACTACAATAATAGCTTTTCCCTCACTATCACATTATCTATCATTATCTCACCGTGTCTATCGCTGTCTCACCACGTCTATTGTTCTCTCGTCCTCCCTCTCAGTCGATCTCTCTCCATCTCTCATCCTCTGTCTCCTTCTCACTCGATCTCTCTCTGTGTTTATCCTTTGCCTCCTGGTGCTTTCTTGCTTCCACATCTGCTTCCGTTTCCTCTCAGCTTGATGAGGAGCTCCTTCATGCTGCCCTAATTTCGATTTAAATGGAAATTTCGCTGCCGAACACACATCTTCCTCCACCTCCACCTTCACCCTTTCTTCCTCTTCATACTTTCTTCCTCTTCCCTCTTCCTCTTCACTCTCTCATCCTCTTCACCCGTTCTTTCTCTTCACCCGTTCTTTCTCTTCACCCTTTCTTCCTCTTTCCCTCTGCCACTCTTCCTTCTCCTCCTCTTCCTCTCACTCCTCCTCTCTTAACCCTTGACTCACCACAACCACTCCCACCGACCTTCGCTTCCCAACCCCAACATTGGAGCTCAAGTTTATTCGATGTAAACGATTGCGAAAATTATGAAAACATATGTGCGTGCGTGTCGTGTGCCGATATGTTTCTGTGTAAGTGTGAATGTGTGTCTGTGTAAGTGTGAGTGTGAATATGAGATTGTGTTTGTGTGTGATTGTGACACGCCCTACATCCAGAACTGAACCCCTTGAAACCGCAACCGATTCGCCGCGAGGTTCCTCGAAACACGCCGGCAAAGACGTGTTTCAGCTGGTGGATTCTTTGTCCTTTCACCTATCTTTATGTCTCATTTGTTTCTCCCTCTCTCATGCTTTCATAAGCTTTCATTCCTTTTCCTTTTTGCTTCTACCCTCTCATTCTTTCCTTATTTTTTCCTCTCTCTGTCTGTCTTCCAGCTCTCTTAGTTGTCATCGTTCCAGTTGTTGTCGCTGCTTATTTATTATTTTCCACTTCTGTTTATTTCCTCCTCTCTTCCGCTCACTTCCGCTTCCGCCGTTCATAGCCAAAGGTGCTTCAGCTATTTTCCTCAAACAACCCTCATCCCTTCTTTCCTCTTCCTTTCTCTATCTTCTTCCTCGCACCTTCTTACTCTTCCTCTCTTCACTCCTCGCCTTCGTTCTCGTTCCTCGTCAACGTCTTGTTTTCGTCGTTTCGCGCATCGTGAGATTATTCCCCTTCGGCTCGAGTGTCCTCAAGAGGGTCTCCTCTAAGTGGATGTATGTGTGAGTATGTATGAGTATGAGTTGGTATGAGTTTGAGGGTGTGTATTTGTGTTCCTGTGTGTATGAAAATCTACTTGTATAACTGTGTGTGTTTGGCCTCATAAAGCATTTACGATAATAAAACAAAACAAAACGAGGGAAAATGAAATGAAAAAAACTTCAGCTCGATTTTAAGAACGCGACGTCCTCGTCATTTGTTTGTCGTGGTTGTGTAAAGTCTGAAGTGGGGACGGGTTGAAGGTGAATTTATTCGAGTGTTTGTGTGTGTGTGTTTTTATATAAGCCATTATATCTGTCTGCTTCGATATCTGTCTTTTTAGCTAACTGTCTTCTTAGCTGAATGTCTTCTTAGCTGAATGTCTTTTTAGCTGTCTGTCTGTCTGTCTTTCCGCCTGTCTTCTTGCTTCAGTTGTCATGCATCTGTTTTATTGTCTTGTCTTTATATCACTGTCAAACTTTCGCTATGTCTATATCTCTCTCTCTTTCTCTCCGCCTCTCTCTCTCTATCTGTCTGTCTGTCTATCTGTCTCTGCCCATTTTACCAATAATTCTTCTTAAGCATCCTCTGAAATTTCCACTAGTCTCTATTTCTCTCTCTCACTCTCCCAATCCTGTTCTGTTGTATATCTTAATTTATCTCCTTCAGTCTGCAAGTCACTTCCTACTTTTCATCCGTTTGCTACTTATTCTCTTCTCGTCTATCTTCTCTTCTCGACCTTCTCCTCTTCTTCACATCTTCAACTGAGTTCGATGCCCCAGATTTTTCCAATTGAAAATACGAAATCTTTGAAAAACTTTGGCCGAGAGAGAAATTTCCGGTAGAACGGAAGGGGAAAAATCGATTCGTATATTTAGAAGTATGGGAAAATTGAGAAATATGAGAATAAAATAATTATATATAAAAATTCATGCTGAACAATTTTTTAAAAATATTTATTTTAACATATTATTAGAATTCTCTTTTTCCAAAACAGTTTATATTTTTCTTTATCTGAACTAAACACTAATTTATATTTCTAATTATTTTACAACAACGTTTTTCTGTTTACAGTAGACATTTTTTATATTTTCTTATCCCATATATGTATGCATAATTCTCTAACAAAATTTATTGTAAAGAAACTAATAAATTTTTTTTTTTTTAATTTCCTTTACAGGTTCCATACACAAATATCATGAACTACATTTACAAGAAGTACAACAAAGCGATATCCATTGAAGGAATTTCAACAAATTTTGCATTAGTTTCAAAAACATCTGTTAATTGAAATTAATTCCAAAAATATGAAAGAGAATCAAATTTATTAAAATCGAAAAAGAAACGAAAAAATTGTGAAAAAACAAAAAATTTGTTAAAAGTTCAAAATGAAAACAAAATTGAAGAAAAGAAAATGCCAAAGTTCAAAAACGTTTTCAAAAAGTGAAAAATTTTATATTAATGAAATAATATAAATTAATAATAATCAAAAAGTGAAATTAATGAAGTAATATAAATCCAAAATTAAATTTATATGTGAAAATGAAGAGATAAATAACAGAAAATTACATTTTTGTATATTCTCTTATAAAATCAAAATTTATATCAGTAAAATAATCAATTAATTTTAATTAGAAAAATAATCAATTAATTGAAAATAAGAAAAAATTCAATTAATTTTAATAAGAACAATTTTTTATAACTTTTGCGCAAACAAAAAAAAAACACCGAATGAATCCGTGACTGAGGCAAACCGAAGGAAATCGCATCAACTTAATTTCCGTTGAAATCTTTGAAAAAGAAAAAACTTCGCCTCGCCCTCAGCGATCGCCATTTTTGCCTCTAAATGAAGTTAACAACCCGTCAATGTTGTAAATTACTTCTGCTGCTGACAGCCTCCTTCGCTCTACTTCGTTCCTCTCGCTCAACTGTTGCGTTGTCGCTGGTCGTCAACGATACAACAACAACAACAACAACAACAACAATTCCACGAACCACAACATCAACGGCAGCAATTGAGATTTCAACATCAACATCAGAGGCTCCGGTGAGCGTTCAATGGGAAGGGATTTTGACGAGTTCGTGGCAGACAAAACGCAGCAGGAGCAACAGTAATAACAAGAAGAACAACAACAACGATGAGGCATCGGCAATCACAACAACAACAACTGATGCAGGAGTAACAATAACAACAACAACAAGAGATTCAACAGGAGGAACAACAACAGATTCAACAGGCAAAACAACAAGAGATTCAATTGAAGCATTAATAACAAGAACTGCAACAGAAGCAACAAGAAAAGCTTCAATAGAAGCAACAACAAAGGGTTCAATAGAAGCAACAATAACAACAACTGCAGCGACAACGGAAGCTCCATTGAGCAAACGTTCGCCAAACGCCACCGTCCGCAGTTCCGTTTCCGATCCTGTGTCTACAGCACTGAAGGCCTCAGCATCCGTAATAACATCCGTAAATACAGGAACGAAGAATTCAACAACAACAGAAACTCCATTCCTGTCGTCAACAACAAGAGCAACAACAACATCGTCGTCGTCATCGTCATCGCCATCGTCAGCAAAAGCAAAAGAAATAAAAAGGACGAAAATATCATCGACTACTCGAGCTGCACGTGGCTCAAATCCGACTTCTCATAATGCACAAAAGCAGAAGGAGCAGCCACAAAAACGGGGACAAGAACAAAAACAAAAGCGTGGACAACAACAACAGCAACAAAAACAACAACAAGAACATCGCGTAGGCGTCCTGGTGCCATCGAAAATACTGGACACGATGCATGTGCAGCAGGGTTTCAACAGTTTCGTCGAATTCTTTCAAGTGCGCCTCAAAGATGTGCGCGTGGATTTTCTCCGAGATGATGGTGAGTACGAAGAGGAGGAGAAGTGGGGGGTGGCATAAGTATAGGAAGTCATTACACAATGGCCAAAAGTTATTTCCGAAAAAAACTTACAGAATAAATCGACAAAGGTTGTGTTTTCAGAAGTTTTGTGTCATATGGAAATTTTTATTTATAGGAAATTTAAATTTCTTGGAAATTTTTATTTATAGGAATCTTTCATTTGCTGGAAATTTTTATTTATAGGAATCTTTCATTTGTTGAAAATTTGTATTGTTAGGTTTTTATTGTTTTTCTAGGTAGGAGATTTTTGTGTTATTAAAATGGAAAATTATATTTTTAATATTTATGTATATTTCTAGAAAATTTTCGCATTTGTAGTTTTTAATTTTAGTTTTAATATTTTTAGGAAATTATAGTTTTTAATGTTTAACAAGTTGAATTATAGTTTATGAATATTTTTTTATTTAAGGAATATTTTTATTTTAAGAATAATTTTATTGTAGACAAATTTTGAGATATAATTTATATATTTAATATGAAGAGAACGGTTTAATTTAATACTTGGAATTATCGACAAGTTTGTAAATATTTCGATGTTATTCAACCTTTTCTTCGATACACAACAAATATTCAGGAAATCAATATCGAAGAGGAATTCGCATTCTGCTCATGTATTTTTGATATCCAATGATTATTGGTATTGTTGTGAAAACTTTGATGTTATTCAATAAGAAATAAGAAAAAGCATTACAAGAAAACTCACTACAATAAAAGGCAGAACAACAAAATCACAACAAGAAAGGTAACAACAACAGAAGTCATGCCAACAAAAGTCATACCAACAAAAGTCACAACATAAACAGAAATCGTTGGCAATTCATGTTGAACGTCGGCCCATTGAATTCGAAGAACTCGATTTAATTTCGTCCTTCCGTTGCCTGAGGTTTCTATTTACGTTCACGTCGTCGTCGACTTCCTTCCCTTACTTCGTCAAGGTGCTAAAGTCGGCCATAAACGACAGATGAAAGAAAGGGCAACAAGAAAGAAAGAAAGAACGAAACGAGGAGATGAAAGAGATCTTTGTCGTCTATCACGGAGACTTTTGTTTTATTTCTGGAATAGGTAGAGAAACCTCTTTCATTTCTTCTCCTTGGACTTTAATTTTGCTTTCTCCTTAATTTTTCTTTGATTTTCCCGATTTCCATCGATTTTACCGATTTATTCTTCCTATCTGAGTATGAAATCTATTGTTTTTCATTATCTCCATACTTTTCGCTTGTTTTTATGTAAGGAATTTGTTCTCCGGAGATTTTTGAGATTTTTAATTTTCATTTACTTTGAATTAATGACTGCTAAAAAAAATTAATATTTGGAACCACAAAAATTCAATTGTTTAACTGAAAAACTCATATTCTTGAGATATATAAAATGTCACTCATACGTCTTGATGAATGCATTGATTCAAGTTGAAAGATCTCAGATTTATTTGTAAATAATTAATTTTATCATAAAGTCTGTAACTTTAAGAATGAAATTTTAAAACAAATTTCTCAATAAAGAAAACTATTTTCCAAATAAATGAAATTTTTCCACAAAAGGGACATTTTCCCAAATAAAAGTAATATTCAAATAAATATAAACAAATATTTACAATCCCAAGAAAAATTGAATATTAAAATTACGGAACAACTCATAAAGTTAAAGTGTACAAAAGAAAAAAAAAATGTGTAAACACTTCTCATACATATTTGAAATGTGAAATGTTCGCATATTTGTATTCGACAGAAAGAAATACAAAGTGTGCCAAATTCAATTTGCTCGAAGTTTGCCAAATAACAATAATAACAACGAGATCCTCGAGAGCTCAGAAGAAAAACTCGGGCCTGACTCGAAATTCAAATTCAAATTTTCTTCCCCAAGCTGCAGCCGATGCCAGCTGAGCGGAATGCGTGAGAGAGAGAAAGAAAGGAAAAAAGAGGGATAGAGAGAGGGAAAGAGAGAGCAATGTAGAAGGCGATGTAGAAGACTAGGAAGAGATTGGGACATAGGAAAGTTTTTAAACCGGCTACAGTAACAACAACAAAGGCGAGAACACTCGGTAACGATGTTTGACAAGGACGAAAAGTGACAATGCACACCCACACACACTTACCAATGGACACCTATAGACACACGTCCGACTAACCAGGGAAAGTGCTTTAGGAGGAGGTGGAAAACAAGCCAGAAAAAACCCTCGAACAAGCGGAGGCAGAAGCTGCAACGAACGCCGAGACAAACCAAACTTCGCTCGTGGGGAGTGGGGAGAATGACAGGAAAAAGGACAAATACCATGAACGAGAGAGTGGAGTTAAAATAGGAGGGTGGAGTTAAAGTAGGAGGGTGGATTAAAAAAGTGAGGTTGAAGTTAAAATATGAGGGTGGCGACAAACCGAGAGGATGTCGATAAAACGAAAGGATGCCGATAAAACGAATAGGATGCCGATAAAACGAGTGGATGTGGAGAAGAAAACAGTTTTTGTTCATAACATTTGCCGAGATAGAAGGAGAGATAGATAGCGGAAGGGAGCAAAAGTCGATCCAAAGAGAAATATTGGCCGAAGAAAGTCCAAAGTGAGAGTCTTTAAAACTTGGCCCTTTCCTTATGAAGCTTTCTCTCTTCTTCTTAGGACACCCTTCTCTCCTTCTTGATGCATACTTTTCTCCTTCAGTCAGTTTTGTTTTATCTATTTTTGTTTGTCTCTTAGTCAATATTTCGATCTTTGGATCTCTTCATCTTTCTTTGGTTTCATAATCATATTTTTGTGTCTTTCTTTGATCCTCTAGACATTTCTTTTTAATCTCTCTTTGATCTTCTGCTCACCTTTTCCATCTCTCTTTGGTTTCCTTCACTTCTTTGTCATGTCTGTCTCGTTCCATAGTCTTCTTTTTTACTTCTCAATGGTCTTTTCTTTTCTCTTCCTCGTCACTTTCCATTTCCCCCTAGTTTTTAAATCACTCGGTCTCTCGAGTTCGATAATAACAAAATGATTATGATTTGGTAAAAGAATACTTTTTATCTCTCTTTTATGATACTCCCAATTCTCTTTTCGCTCCCAATTCTCCTTCAGCTCCAAATTCTCACCTTCATCGCTCAGTCATCCTCCTGAGTTTCCCGCCCTGCTCCATTTATTGACACCCCTGTGAATTTTTGTGCTTTTTACTTACAGATTTGAGTGGCTTCATCGAGCTCCTCGATCATCCGGCGTACGCGACTGTCGTGAAGACCCTCGACGTGGGCCTCAACGCCTACGCCGCGGACCTCGAAAAGGGTGGATCAACGACGAGGACGACCAAGAACATGGACGAGGCCGAGAACGAGGCTCCGGCTGCTGCCAAGTCCGAGGAATCTGCCCACGATGCGGTCGATGACGTCGGCCTCTGTCACCTGGTCGAGCGTCTGTCGCGCGAATACAACAAAACCGTCCTCCTTTGGCCCTGCTCCCGCATGAAGGTGAGTTTTTGTCGTCTCCACCTTGATTTATAACTCTCGGTTTTTGTCCAACTATCCTTGCACCGGGTGGATAAGGAGAAAACTGAAATACACACATTCGTCTTTATTGAATTTACCTCCATCATCATTCTTCGTTCTCTTCTACCCCAGAGAATATTTTCATTTGCTTTTATGCTTCTTTTTCTAGAGAATTTCTTCGTTTTTTTTTCGTAAATTGCATCGCAACCGGAAATGCAAACAAGCGGCGATTCATTTGCAAATAAAAATCTTCTCCTCATGTACTACTTCTCTTCCTTCGTCATCGCCCTTATCTTCTTCTACGCTTTTTTGTCTTCGTCTATCTCCCTTGTCCTCACCTATCTCCCTTGTCTTCATCTATCTCCCTTCCTGGAAAGAACCCTCTACCTCTTTTGTCTCCCTCTACCATACCTTATCTTCTCTCCCATGAGATCCTCTTTTTTCCATCGCTTGTTTCACTTCCTCGCTCACTTCCGGCATTCACGTCTCTTCGAAGAAGGCATAAAAGTCCGTTGCAGCTGCAAAACGAATGAGTTATTTAATTTCCAAGCGCTTCGGGTGATTCCTGCTACTCAGTTTCTTCTCTATCCATCTCCCTCTCTCTCTCATTCTGTCTCCCTCTCTCTCATTCTGTCTCCCTCTCTCTCATTCTGTCTCTCTCTCATTCCGTCTCTCTACCCATTTCCTTCTCTCTCTCTCGGCGCTCTCTCTCTAAGACTTCCTCCAGTTCTCTTGGAGTGTCATGCAATATTCCTATCTCACTATCTCTCTCTTACCCTCTACCTATTTCTCTATCTCTCCCCCTCCCTCTCTCTTTCACTCTTCTCCGCATCACTTGTAACTCTTGAGTACGTTTCAGTGTCACGTCAAAGGAAGAGAACGACGCTGAGAGCTTCTTCTCCCTCTCTCTCTCTCTCTCTCTCCTTCTCCATCCCACTCAGTCATCATTCATTTGCATGTGTGAGTGTCTTCATCACTCATACACACACACACACACACACACACACGAAGACTCAGACTCACGCGTCACTCATTTGTATGCAGAGAACGCAATGCTGTTTGTCTGTCTTTTGAGGTCCTTGAAACGGTTGCACTTCATGGTTGCGGTTAAGGTGACGTTTTGGAGGCAAATGACAACGACGACGATGACGAAACAACTGCTATTTGGATTTCGTAATAAGAGGGGAAGATGAAGGAAATTCAACATGGATCAAGACAATACAACAACGATCAAGACAATACAACAACGATCAAGATAATACGACAACAATAACAAAAACCCAATTCTAATTTTTCATTTGTATTCCTTCCGTACTATGGCTTCGATAATCAAACGAAGATCTCGCAACAATTTCATACACATTTTAAGTTGAGCGATGAACAAGAAACAAAGTCGCATACAATATAAGCGGCAAGAACAACAACTACAGCAGAACTACAACAAAAGTTATGAGAAAAAGAAAAAAAGGACACAAAAATAACAAAATAGGCCTCGAGAACTAAAAGCAAAGATACGAGAAGAACAAAACCACAATCCATGAGAGCATCAAAAATCTCAAGCCACGAGAGCATCAAAAACCATCAGCCACGAGGAAACCAAAAACCACAAGAACAGCAACAATTGGTACAAAAACAACCAACCATTGTCATTGTATTCAAATCTGAGCTCAGTTTTCAGTCCCATTCGCCGTTCTGTCATCATTTATTTGTCATTCAGCTTCCGGCGTTCTCATGTTCAAAACCCTCGAATTGCACTCTCTCGTCCTTTTCCTTCTCATGCTCAACACCCTCTCATGTTCCTCCCTCTCGTGCCCCAATCCCCTTCTTGTCCCATCTCGTTTTCTCTTCTCATCACTGTTTCCAATTCTCTGTTTCGCCAACGTCATGCGTTGGATTCGAATTTCCCAATTGTTTGCTCTGCATGCGGCGGCGTGCTTCGAGTTCGCGAATCCATCGACAACGATCCTTGGTTTCCTCTGAGACCCAAATAGGCAGAAAAACACACACACACACATTTGTATGCTTACAACACACGCTACCTACCGACAATCCTCTATCGTCGAAAGTGCCATCGCAGAGAATTTTAACCATGTGGCTGGAGGGAGTTCACGCCAATGTTGGTTTTGTACGATCCGAGTCGTGGCATCCAAGGGAATTTAGAAATTCAAAAACCATTGTTCTTTCGACAGAAGTCCGAAGAGACATCGTTCTTTAGACAGAAGTCCGACGAGACGGTTGTCTCTGGTGTGATTTCCAATTCCAGAGCAATTAATGTTAGTTATACTCAAATTCCTATACTTTAAAGTATAATGATCGAATCTTCAATGAATACACTATTCTCAAATGGAAACGAGTATTCATTGAATGTCCACAACTCTCCAATAGATGACCACGATTCTCTAATAGATGACCACGATTCTCTAATGGATGCCCACGGAGATTTCTCGAAATATTTAGCTCACTTGCTCACAAATCTCTTACGACCCCAATTTCACACTCCCGGATCTCCATCTCATCTTCAAATTTCTATCTCTCTCTCTCTCTCGCACCTCCCCCACATAACAAGAATGATGCTTTTGTCCTGTGTGAGGACAATTTAATTAGGGTCCTCTTTTGCCGAAACCCCATCGTCATGGGATTCGGTCCTTCTGTCGCCCGCTCTGACTTCCAACTCATTAGGAAAGCAAACATAGGCGGATCAGGAGCAGAGTGAAAGAAGAAAAAGAGGGAGAGAAAATGTGTGGGAGGGAGTCAGAGAAGGCGAAAGAAGGATTGAAAACGTCCTAAACCCACACGAAGCATCCCTTGATCTGACGACTCATAATTCAGGCGTTTGTTTTGTGTAAACCATGACCCAAAACCCAAAGTAACAAATCCTTTGACCAAAATCATCAACAACAATTTCGACAGTAATTTCTACAACAACATGTATAACATCAAAAAAAAAAAAAACAACTAGTATAAAAACAAAAAAGAAAACAACAAGTAAAATAACAAAAAAAAAAAAAACAACAAGTATAACAAAATAAAACAGGATCATACAAAATAAAAAAACTTGTCTAAATTTACCTGAATGATTTTCATCTTTTTTGGCGTCTTCGTCCCATCGGTCAACAATAGGAAAAAAACAACCACCACAAAAAAGACAACATTCACAACAAGAAGTACAACAACAAGAATTACAACAAATACAATGATACAAAAACCATAAAAACAAACGTCGATTTATAAAAACCACAACAACATCATCATAATAATAATAAGAGCAACAAATTTAGGAAGAAAAATTCGCTCACTTTTATCTTCATTTAAAGCATCCACATTCCAGAAGAGTGAAAGAGACAGGTGAGCCGAGGGAGTAGGAGGGAACGATACTGCCATCGAGAACGTTGAAAGCGGTCTAATTTGACCCATTTGCGGTGTAAGCCAAACTCATTCTGCCCCTCTCTCACACTCCCACTCTCTCTGTCTCGGTCGGAGGCAGCCTCCTGTGGGCGCCTGAATAATTGAAAGACAATGTTTTTTTTGCGGACAGGATGAGTGAGAAAGAGGGAGAAAAGAAGGCGTAAAAGAGGGCGAGGAGGCGTGAAAACAAGGGGGACAGAGAGGAAATGAGGATGTCAGTCGGCTTATATGTGTGTGTGGGTGGATGTGAGTGTGTCTGTGGTAAGAGGAGGAGATGCGGTTGTGTTTGCCGATGAGGTGTGAGTGTTCAATTTGTAGGAAAATTGAGGGAAAGTGAGATGGAACGAGGGAAAAGTGAAGAAGTATGAACAAAAAGGAGAATGACAGGGAGAGAGAGAGGGAGGTAGACAGAGAGAGACAAAATGAGTAAGTGAGAGCCATTGTGTGCCGTGGGCGTGTTGCAAATTTATGCAGATTGTCGTCGATTGCCATGACCGAGGTTTTTCAGTGATTTTCAGCCGTTCGCATTAATTTTCAGAAATTTTCAAAATTTCCGAAATTACGTGGCCAGAGAATGAAAGGGGTAGAGAGGCGAAAGGAAGGGATTAAAATTAAAATGCAAAATAGCGATTATGACGCAAGCTTAAAATGTTTATCCCTTCTAGGTAGATTTATTGTATAATATTTTCGCTATTTTATGGCATTATTTTTGGGACTTTGTGGTTATTTAGTAGGAAAATTGAATTTATTTAAAGCTCTTTTATGGGTTCAATGGAATCAGAAGAGTTGTGTCTAAATTTCTCAACCACAAAGGAATACATTTTTTCGGAATCTTCACAAAATTTAAAAACTAATAATCCAAAATATAGTTTTTTTCATTATAATTTTATATATTTGTTTTACTTAATATTGCATAAAAAGTAATTTTTTTTTTCAATAATTGTGTTATCGTGAACTCCTTCTCCCATTTTTCCAAAGTACATTTTCCTCACTACAATTTTCTCTACTTGGAACATCAATTGTTTCCTTATTAGTCTTCACTTTTTTTCACCTTTCCTCATTTCTCCACACATCTCGTCTTTGCAATAAATATTACAACCAAACAATGTATGCACTTGGCATTACCAGATGCCACCATAGACTCAAGTAACGGGGGAGTGAGAGAATGAAGGAAGAGGAAAAAATACGTGAGAACGAGAATTGTGAAGGATTTCTCTATTCCTGAAGAGAGGAAGATTTTTCCACTAGTGTTGAGATAGAGGAAGAGAATGAGCCAATCAAGGTTGATGGAGTGCGAGGGAGTGAGATGGAGAGCGAGAGAAACTAGCACTGAGAGTGAAAAAGACAGCAATATTGTAGCAATATAGGGAATGTGAGGAAAATCCTACAATCAGACAAAATCATATTAAAAACGACATGATCAATTGATGTCGGTGTTCGTTTTTGTTATTGTTATAAATCTCGTTGTTCTTGTGGTATATTCTAGTTGTTATCGTTGTTGTTGGAGTTGTCATTGCTATTGTTATTGTTGGAGTTGTGATTGCTATTATTGTTGTTGTTGCAACTATTATTATTGTTGTTGCAACTATTATTATTGTTGTATGGCAGCAATAGCAACATCAACATCAACGTTAACCTGAAGTTTAATTATTCTGACGGATGTCGAAGTGTTTGTATTCGTGGTCGTCGATAATGTTGTTTTTCACTGTTGTCGTCGATGTTTTTGTTGTCGTCGATATTGTTTTTATTGTAAAATATTGTTATTGTTGTCAGTTATTGTTGTTATTGTTGTTGTCACTGTCAACATTGATGTTCTTCATGTCATTGATTTCTTCGACGATGTCGTTGCCATCATTGTTGTTGTTAAGACACTTTTTGCTCTTTTTATTACTCGACTTTTTGTTGTTGTTCTTGTACAACTTTTTGTTGTTGTTATTGTTACCGATAGTCACTCAAGCAATAAAATAGAAACTTCTCACTAAGTATTTCAAAAGCCAATTTAACTGTCGCTTGTGGGCTTCAAATAAAACAGAGCAGAGTTGTTTTTGTTATTGTTGTTGTTGTTGTTATTATTATTGTTTTTGCTATTCTTTTATTTGTTGCTATCAATAGAAGTAGTTGGCAACACGAGCCGAAACGCTAAGATGAGTGAAAGAAAGTGAAGTACATACAATATGTGGGTGAAGAAAACTTTTTGAACTTGTTGTCGGGATGAAGGATGACAAAAAGTTACCTTGGGATATGTTGTTGTTGTCATTGCTTTTTTTTGTTATTGTCCTCGTTGTTTCTGTTGCTGCTGAAAGAAACTTTCGCAACACCAGCAAATGAAACGCCAGAACCGAGCTGAAAGTAAAACGTAATAAAATCATGAAAATTAATTGAGTTACTAAAGGAGAGTGTGAAGAGTCGCCGAAAGAGAGTGACAGAAGAAAGCAAAAAGCAAGGGACTAAGGTAGACAGAGAGGGACTGAGATAGACTGAGAGGGACAGAGATAGTCATACAAGGACTGAGATAGACAGACAAGGACTGAGATAGACAGACAAGGACTGACAGCGACACATGAAGAGCTAATCATATTTCGGAGATAGAAGTTGTTAAGTTTTTGCTTCACGGCCGCTTTCTTCACGATGTTTGCCACCATATGTTGCCATTGAGAAGAAAAATCCTTAAACTTTATTTGTGAGAAGCTGATGTCTCAACCACATTTTATGGTTCAACTAATTCAATCATTCGACTTTTAGAGAAGGTTGCTTCAATAAATAATTCATAAAATCATAAACAATCGCATGAAGTCATAAATGAACACAAATTCTAAATGAGTACATAAAATCATAAATAAATTCAGGAAAAAATAAATGTATCCATGATATCATAAACGAATCCATGAAAAAATAAATGATTCCATGAAATCATAAATAATCAAAAAAAAAAATAAATGATTCCACAAAAACATAAACGAATCCATGAAATCATAAATGAGTCCATGAAATCATAAATAACTTCATTCAATCGTTACATTGCAAAATATTACAAAATATTCACATATCGAAATCTCTTCATAATCCATATCAATATAAATAACACACATAAATTCAATAAATTTAATTCAACATAAGCCACACACGATTTATATCGACAATACCTTTAACATCCCTGAATGTGATAATCCGTATGGATTGCAATGACTCAAACATCGATTTCTGAAATCCTGGATGACTTTGTCAGTGTCATGAACCAGAATCGATTGGATTGAACTGAGTCTGAACTGCAAGTGTTCTTTTTATGTCCTTGCGAACACGGTTTTAACAGCTTCATTGAGGTCGGGGAGCAGGAAAAGGAGGGGAGCATTGAGAAAAAGGAGGAGCAAAAAAAAGAGGACCAGAACAAAGGAATGAGGTAACAGGAAAAGCAAGGGCAGAAAATAGGGAATAACGAAGTCATAAAAAGTAACAAATTTTACGATCGACGTAAAGTTGGCAACGCAGAACGCGAACTAAATTCAGTTTCAAATAGTTTTATCGTCATCAAGACTCTGTTTGAGAAAAGGATTTCGCTTTAAGAGTCTTCCAAGAGACAAGTTTAACCCAAATTCATTAAACGAAAACCAGTCAAAGACTTTCCCGAATGTCCAAAACAGTTTCAAATATTTGTTTGTGATAATATCCTATGACATATGTAGACGATGATGCAATGGATTCGGTGGACATGAGGACGAACCCACACGAAATCGTCGTGCGAAGCCGAGAAGCCGTAAATCATCGTTTCATTTCCGGCATGTCGCACGCATTAAATCGCCATAACTTCATGCATGTCCTGCAAGGATGCATCGTGAGCCATTAGCAGCAACCTGTGTGTGTGCTCCTTTACATGAATGCATACATGAATACATTCATACATCCAAACATACATACATATATCCATACATGCATTTATACATCCAAACATACATACATGCATTTATACAAACATGAATTTTCTATCGCATTCACTCACTGGTAATAGTATTCAGTGGATCGAGAACTCTAGTATTCACTGCACATCTCCGTATCTTTCTCTCTCTCTCTCTCTCGATTTCTCTTCTTGTCTTTCTCTCGACTTTTGTTCTTGCCTCTGTCTCGATCACACCTTCAACTTCCTGGTATCTCCCTCTCTCTTACTTCGGCGTCCCCTGCCACGTGTGTGGTGGTTAGTGAATGATGTGAGTGGGAGGAGGGCATAAGGAGGTGGGTATGAAGGGGTTGGCGTGAAGAGTAGGGCGTGAAGGGTAGCGTGGCGAGTGGGCGTGACAAGTTGGAGCCTTCGGTCCTTCGGTGTTCAGGGATCATGTGTCATAATTCACAGATTTAATGTCCTTCCTACGTTTGACATGACAGTAGCACGAATGCCGCACGATTCGGCGGCCGTTGTCGCTCGGTCGGCCGCTCAGTCTGTCCGTCTTCCATTCATCTGTCTCAGTATTAAAAGCGGCATTACATTTTTGATAAATTATTTAAAGCGCACAAAGTCCGCTCGACGTCTTCTGGTATTGAATAATTGAAGGCTTCCATTGAGAAAATGAAAATGTAGAAAGGACTCGTTGTGGCTAATAGAGATCTTATTCTTGTTGTTGTTGTTGTTGAGTTGTTATTGTTGTTCGAACTTGTTGTACTTGTTGTTATCACGTTCTAGTTGTTATTGTCACGTTCAAGTTTTTGTCGTTATTGTTGTTCTCCTCCTCCTATTATTCCTTCAGCCTTCTCATTATTCTCTTTGTTGTACTCATCATCATATGGAATTGTTTCTGCGAACATATTTATCGCGATGACGATTATGATTATGATGATGACGATTATGATTATGATGATGACAGAAGACGTTCTGGGAATTCCTGATACGCCTGACGACGTATCAATTTAAGTCATATTTCACTCATGACACACACACACTAAGATGCTCTGCCGCACACACAAATACAATAACAAGACGTGCATAAGCGAAGGGGAGAAGAGCGCCTGAGAAAGAGAAAGAGAGGGAGAGAGCGACAGAGAGGGGGAAGTCAGTCACGATTATCCGTCGTTTAGTTCTCCCCGGGGCAAATTTAACACTTTCATGAATCAATTAAATGTTTGACACGATATCGAGGCCACCGAGGGACCGGAAGTTAAAATGTCACACTCGTGTCAGTTGATGCGATTTGATATTTTTTGTTGTTGTGTTTTTTTATCACACCTGCGTCGTTAGTTAGTTAAAGTTGTTTATTACATTCGTGGAAAATTATATAAAATTTTTTTTATATGAGAATTTTTATTTTATAAGCGGAATTTTATATCAGAATTTTTATTTTATATGTGAAATTTTTTTAAATTTTTATTTACCCCAAATTTCTATATTAAAATTAAATTCACTACAAGAATCGATAAGGTTTTTTTGATTTAAGCTCCGTCGATAAATAATATTTCATATTAACTCGTTTTCCATGCAAAGCTTCTTATTTCGTTCTGTCATTTCCTCACTTTCTCGTTCTCCTGCTCTCTGTCTCTCTCTCTCACCCTCTCGCTCCCTCTTCCTCTCTCTCACTCCCATTGTTGTTTACTCTAGATTTTTCACATATGTACGGAGTCATTGTTCGTTTTGCTTTTCAGGCGAAATCCCATTTAACTCGACATCCAGCTATTCTTTCCTTCTCTGAATTGCTTCTTCCGTCTCCGTTGTCAACAATCCAAGGCTTCCTTCCTCGCTCCCTCTCTCTCGCTCTTTCGCCATCACCTTCATTCCACTTTTTATGCGATCGATCATCTCTTCCGATGAATGAAATAAAATGGGTTTCGAAGTCGCGAAGTTTTCCATTGAATACCTTTAAAGAGAACGACAGGAGCACTTAAATAACAACAATAATAACACTTAAACAACGGTGCTTATATAAACAACAATACTTAAACAACAACACTTTAATAAAACAGGTCAATAACAACACTTAAATAAACAAAAAACACTTGAACTTAAATACAAAAATAACACATGAGTTTAAATAAAAAAAAAGAACACTCCATTGAATAAATCTACTTAATAGTGTTAATAGAAATAACAATACATAAATAAAAAAGGATACTTAAATGAAAAAAGGACATTTAAATAAAAAAGTACACTTAAATTAAAAATGATACCTTAATAAAAAAGGACACTTATAAAAAATAACAAGACTTCAACCAAGTACAAAAATATAAACAAACAAAACACGCGGAAGTGATCAAGCAAAAACAACCACATAAATGACCAAGCAACAACAACAAGAACACTGACGAGTTATAGGGAGGGAAATCAATCAATGCCTCAGTGCACTGAGCGAGAAATCTGAAATGAGTTTTAATTCGAGAGTGAAACGAGAGGATTCAGAGTGAGTGGGACAAGGATTGATTAAGGATGGGGACAGAGGAGGTTGTTGAGGTTGAGGATGGGTCGTTGAATCTGTTGGAACTGTTCAAGAATCATGTTACAACCTCGAAACAACAATGAAGAGAACAAAAAAAAAAGGATAAATGCCAATGCATGCTCACATATGCAATTTCAATACGATAACGAGAACAGGAACAGAGAAAATTGAAGAGTGAGAGAGAGAGAGAGAGATATAGAGAGTGAGAGAGATAAAGAGAAACAGAGCAAGAGGGAGAGAGGAAAAGGAAATCCAGTGAAACATTTTTCGATAGCGAATTTTCGAGCATGAATCGCAACGAAAGACCATGACAACGATGCATCGCCAAGGTGGACAGACAGACAAAGCAACGAATACACAGACAGAGAGACATATAGACATTGCATCATGATGTGAATGCGAATTTTTGAGTGAAGAATCTCGAATTCTCTCGCTCCCTTTTACCTTTCCATTTACCCTTTCTCTTTTTCTCTCTCCTTCACTTTCCCCATCTCTTTCTCTTCTTCCTCCGATTTTCTATTTCCCTTTCTTCCACCAATGTTCTCTGTTTTCTCCACCTCTGTCTCTTCAGCGAGTGGGTTTGTTCGGCTGTCAGTCTTCGTCATCGTTGCCTGAAACAACGTTTTTGGTAGCTTTCTATAGTGTTAGAGCGAGACAGAGTGAGACCGAGGAAGATGGAGAGAGAGAGAGACGGAGAAAGGGAACAAGCGGACGGAGCGAGCGAAGATGATGCGTGCATGCGATGCTGTTCTTCCCGCAATCATGTGCGTACGTCCGTTGTGATTGCGTGTGATTGACACACAATGTGCTTCCCTTACTTTCTCCTCCCTTCCCATGCTTTCTTCACCCTTCCCTCTCTTTCTTTCTCCTCCCTTCCCACTCTTTCATATTTCCTTCTCGCTCGCTTCGGTCTCGCCTTGATTCTTGTCGGCTTCGTGCTTGTCGTGTGTCACTTCCTTTCGCGAAAGGAGGATGAGTGAGCTCTCTGTTCTTTCCGATCTGCCACTCATTAACATTTCTCGCACTCATCGCACTCTGTCACTCCATCCCACTCTTCCTCTCTGTCATTCTCCCTTATACTCTCCCTCTTCCTCTATGTCACTCTGTCCTTCTCCCACTCTCTCTCCCTCCTTCACCCTCTCGCTCTTTCCATCGACCCTCGCGCCTCGTTGAAACTTCTCCTCGAGTTTTCGAAGTTCTCTCCCCATCACCTTGTGGCTCGTTATAACAACAATTCAATTCAAATTAACCTGTTCTTGTTGTTGTCAAAGACTTTTGGAACTTTTAATAATCCCTTAATTGGGTGGTTTTTTTTAAGCTTTTCACGCCACTGGCGCTGGTTTTCACACGACGTAACTTTATCATCGGAATCGTTACCATGGCGATGGATCGTCCTGTACTTCTTCATATCATTCAATTTCATTCAATTTCTATATATTCCCTCTTAGTTTAATGAAAATATTTAAATAAAAATCTATTAATGAAAATATTTAAATAAAAATATTTGATTGAAAATATTTTATTGAAATTATTTGATTGAAAATATTTTATTGAAATTATTTGATTGAAAATATTTTATTGAAAATATTTTATTGAAATTATTTTATTGAAAATATTTTATTGAAATTATTTTATTGAAAATGTTTTAATGAAAATATTTTATTGAAAATATATGCATGAAATTCTTTTATTTTATTAGTTTTTCATCTTGTTATTTTATCCCCTTATTTTATCGTCCTCTTATTGATCGCATCATCAAATCGTTCCATTATCATCATCGTCACATTTTGATCATCGCCCTATCTTGATTATTGTCCCATCTTCATTATCCTCCCATATTCATTATCCTCCCATCTTCATTATCGTCTCATCCACATCCCATCTTTATCTTCGATCGTCAAATCTTCATTATTCTCCCATCCTCATCATCGTCTCATCTTCATCACATCTTCCTCATCGTCTCATTATCATCGTCATATTTCTCCCCATAGGACCTCATGGATCCACTTCCTCCTGCCATCTGACTCTGCGGTAACTCTTCCTCTCGAACCCAAACCCACTTGCGTCTCTCTTGTCAATAACTCTCTCTCTCACTCTCACTCTTCCTCACTCGCCTTTCCACGCTTTGTGACGCTGTGGCTTCCATCGTTTTGATGAACGCCATCCGTGAGAACCCGAGGGCGCTCGCGGTTGGTGAAAAGTTTAATCCCAAACGGGAGAGAGGTTGACTTTGTTGTTGTTATTGTTTTTGTTGCAGCCACGGCCGCAGCTGCTGTTGGTTGCCACCGGCGATTCGTTGCAGCAACTCGATTTATCGGTCGACTGCAGCACTTCAAATCGGAGCGAAATCCAAAGGGAATCGAAAAAAATCATTCAATTTCACGATGGACTTCGATGAGGGTTTTTTTCATAATGCTTTATTTTTTTTTTGGTTTCCTTTTATTTTGTTTGCTTTGTTTTATTCTTATTTTTTTTCGTAGAAACAATATTCTCATAATGTGGCACCCCCGAGGATCGCCCCGCGGCCACATCCCACAGCATTTTGTGCAATTTCGCAATTAATTGTTTTGGGCGACGATGCAGCGCTTCGGCCGCAAAAAGTTTGCTCATAACAACAATGGGCGGCACCTGCGTCGCCGGAGTCCGCAGAGCCATCGTCGTCCTTATCGTCCTCGCCATCATCCTCGGCATCGTCGTCCTCGTTCTCGCCCTCGGTCACCGTCATCCTCGTCCTTCCATCGCCCTCCGTCCGAGGACGAGGCATGAAGCGATGCAATCCTTGCTCAAATTTTAATTTCACGAAATATTGCGAAACTTTCGGCCAGTCGACGATGGCCAGAGTGAGACAAAGAGCTGAATTAAGAGAGGGAAAATTAGTGAAAGGGAGAGAGTGAGAGTGGATGAGAATGAGTGAGAGAGATTGAGAGAGAGGGTGTGGAAGGATGAATGTATGAAAGCGAGAGTGATTGGGAGAAGAAGAGACACAATGTGTGCGAGAACAAAGCACGAGTTGTGGAAAGTAGAGGAAAGTTGGGGACGAGGCAGTTGATTAACTAATGAGGCGTGAGAACGAGAACATGTTTATTTTTACTTCACTCCATCTCTTTCTCTCTTGCTATGCTTTACGCTCAATGCATTTCTACCCATACTTTTTCCCTATTTCATTCTCTCTCTTCCATTCTCTCCTTAAATATACTCTTCACGATATCTCTCTCTCTCTCATGTGGGTTTTCCCCGAACGTTGTATCGAAAACCAATGAGGGAGAAAATGCGAAAAGATCCGGTCATCAAGCAATGGGCCTCGAATGTCCTTCGTCGCATTTGCTGCAATGCGAAGGGTGGAGAGGAGGAAAAATATGAGATGATGGGTGAGCGGATGTTGAAGTTAACGGAAGGAAGGCATTCAATTTGCGTTCAACGCAATTAGAAGAACATAAACATGTTGTTTCTAACATCAACGACATCGACATGGAACAACATCGACATCAACAATGACAAAAACAACGCCATCGACAACGATTTAGGAGTAGAAATAACAGTGATAACAACAACGAAAAAAACAACAACAACGAAAACCATAACCATAACAAAAACACCATCGTCATTAATCAGCAGCAACATAATAAACAACAACAACAACCTTTATGATGATCGTTTCCTCGCCACTTTAGCCTTTTTTAGCCTTTCCATCATTCACGGCTTCTATCGGAATCTCTCTGTCCTTATATATATATATCTATCCTTCTCTCCTTCTCCCTCTCCCTCCACGCCAATTTCTCATATTTTCCGGATCCCGTGTCCTCTGCTCTTCTTCTATATAATGCGCGTCAGCTGCTGCTGCTTCTGAAAATAGTTTTAATCCAACCTCTGCTTATGAGAACGAAAATAGTGGCTTTCGCATGGTGTACCATCATCAACATCAACAACAACAAAAAAGAAAAATACAACAAACAAAAATATAACAAACAAATAATATTACAACAAAAAATACTACAACAAAAAATCATCCAACAACAACAAACATATCTATCATAGACAACAAGTTCAGTTTATCATAAATAAATGTCTAACGACATCCTCCTCATCAATACAACACACTCATACATTCACACAACGTACACACACAAACAACCCCAGAGAGAGAGAGAGAGTTCACACACACATAACCAACTCTCGCACGATTTCAATTGCCGATTCCTACTCTTTCATTCGCCTTCATTCGTTTTTCTTCTCCGATTCCCTTCCACTTCGAAATGAATCGATGCCTTCTGAATAGTGCTTTCGGATTCATTCTTCATGCTTTTTTGCTTCCATCATCTCCAATATTTCTACTTTCTACTCTTGTTTGAATCCTGCTTCGCCTCTAGTATTATCTTTTGGTTTGGTTTTCCTTACTCTCGTTTAATTCGAGCTCTTTCCTGGTCTTTCATATCTTCCGGTCTGTGAGAGTTCTGAAAATGCAACTTGATTTTATTTTATTCATCCGACATTTGCCTTCGCCGAAGTGGTTGGTTTCGTTAGGGGGGCGGAGGATAGGTTGGTTGGTGAGTGGGCGTGGTCGTAGTTGTGGTCATGACGGGCGCAGAAACTGATAATATTTTATTAAAATTCAAAATATGCTCCACGCAGCATTCTCAGAGCAATTTATTTATGATTTTCTTTTTCACTTTTCCACTGCATTTCGTGGTAGTTTTCCTCGTTCAGTTAAATTCGATATTTTTTCTCCTTCACTTCCATTCGAACTTCTCGGTCTTATTCAAACTTTTTCTCATTTTTTTTTTTTAATTTTTTCTCCATTCGAATTCTTTTTTCTCCATTTTTTTTTCTCCATTCCAATTTTTCTCTCATTTTTATTTTATTTGAATTTTTTTCTCCATTCAAAATAGTTTCTTCTTTCGCACGATTCGAAGTGGAAAAATATTGCGTGTACGCAGTGGACTCCACCACGAGAATTGAATGAAAGAGGATTATTCTGCATTTTATTACGGATGATGAAATGTTGGTCATGCTCCGGAGTCTGCCGCACCCCATTATGCCAGGATATGATTCTTTCAATCGACTTCGAACCATCGTCCGTTATTCATGAGCCTCTTTCATGATGTTCCATGCCATGCCATGTCATACCATGCAGGTCAAGGGCAAGTTGTCCTCCCGGACCTCGGTTCGGAGTGTTGTTGCCTCCTTAGCGTAGACAAGTGGAAGCGTCTAGACTCGAGAAATAATCCCTTATTGAAGGACTAATCCCTTGCGTCTTTATCTCAGAGACAGTCTCCATGTTTTGTGTCGAAATGAAGA